>SJYC01138569.1:0-72464 GCA_006408675.1 Madoqua kirkii
AAATATTTTTGTCCTTTAGAAGCAGTTAGCACATATAGATATGTTAACTTTGGCCCATTATTAATTCTTAATTATTATTTAAAGAGTGCACTTCCTTGGGAAGTTTGCTTGCTCAGTGAGTGTCTGAAATAAACCATTTCTTTGGAGACATTTCTGGATTCAGACTCTCCATCCATTCATGTTAGGTGCCTGTAGGCCAGGCTGGTCAGAGGGCTCTCCCCAGTTAGCCCCAGAGGTAATGGGAGTTCACCTCTATCATGTGTTTATAGAGCCTTGGTGATCTCTGCCCCATGTTAGGGAAGTGATATGACTAAGTCACCACAGTGCTCTTCTCGGAGTCTCATGGACAGGAGGCATCTGGGTGTCTTTGTCATTATGGATTCTTAATTTCCTCATCATCACTTGATTTCTGCACTTTATGAGGGAGGATATATAAATCAATACACTTTTCTGTCTCTCCACCACTGATAATTGATGCATTGAGGATTTTAAAATCTGAGGCTTTAAAAAAATGATTCCTTTTTCTTCATATTATGAATACTTGATCATACATTAAAATTTCAAAAGGATGGGAATATGAAATAAAAATTCACTGAAATTTTCTTTTACCAAGTGTCATCCATACATGATAACTTTTTTAAAAGTGAACTTTGTATTTTGGAATAATTTTAGATTCACTGAAATGTATTGATAGCAAAGATGGTAACAAAGTTCCTGTGTGACTCTTCACCCAGTTTCCCATAATGTTAACAACTTACATATTTCTGTTATGTTTGTTATAACTAGGAAATTAATATCAGTAAATTGTACCATTTAAAAATATTTACTTCAAGCTTTATTTTCTTTTTCTTTTTGAAGTTGATATTTATTTACAATTTTATTCTTTTTAACATTCTGCCATAGTAATTCCTCATGTAATTGAAATGCTCTGTGCAAACATTAAACATCTTAAATATTTCATCTTATTGGTGTTTTCATAATTTACTTAACATTTTCCCATTTTGCACAAGATTATTTACAGTTTTCTAACATAACTCATGCATCATTCAAAGTTTGCACCATTCTTTTATTATACTGTCCTAGAAGTAGAACTGGACTTCCCTGGTGGCTCAGACAGTAAATAATCCGCCTGCAGTGCGAGAGACCTGGGTTCGATCCCTGGGTTGGGAAGATCCCTTGGAGGAGGGCGTGGCAACACACTCCAATATTCTTGCCTGGAAAATCCGCATGGACAGAGGAGCCTGGCAGGCTTCAGTCCATGGGGTGGCAAAGAGTCGGACACAACTGAGCGACTAAGCACAACAGACACAGAAGTAGAACTACCTAAACATTCTTAGAACTCTTCAAGTACATTACCAACTTCTTTTCAGCAGTTATACTTTTCAGTTTATTCCTTTTTACTACAGTGTTCATGAGCACTTTGTCACCAGTACTGAATCCTGGGGGTGTCTTGTGTCTTTTCATTGCCATTGATGAAAGAAAAAACACACTTGTTTTATAGTTTTAATTTTATTAACCTTTTGAGGCAATTTTTAAAATACACATTTGCCATTTTTAGTGCAGATTTTGTAATTTGCCAGTTTTTTTGCTCATTTATATATTAGGATCATTATAACTTTCAATTTTATTGGAATGGTCTTTTTATACACCCCGCTCTTGGCTATTACAAATATTGCCCCATTTGTTATAATTTAACTTTGTGTATTATATTTTCTCACTTATAAAATGTATTAAATTTCATGTAATCAAATAGATCCATCTTTTTTCCTTCTCCCCTCTTTTGTTTTAATCCCAAGTATGCTCTCACTTTGAAAAGTTGGTTCTAGTTCTTAACTTACTTGAATTTGACTTTTAAATGTGCTCTATTTGTGGAAAAAGTCCGAGTATATATTGGTCCTTGTTTCTTTGTCAGAAATTGTGCTGGCTTTTTGCAAGCCACTTTTTTTTTTTTTTTTTTGCTGCAGCTTCTAACTAGAGACTCAAAGAGGCTGATGGCCTGCAGGCTGGAGCTAAGCCAGAGACAGGGTTATCTAATAGTTCAACAACAGATTTGCTCTTGGGCAGCTCCTGGATCCTTTCACCGTGGGCCTCCGATTCTGAGAGCAGCATTTCTCCTACTAGTCAGCAGGGCTCTGTCTTCTCCCTTTGCATGAGAAGACTCATACTCAAGTATAAGAGCCCATGGCTCAGCACAGTTAAGCCAGGGATTGGGCACCTATATTACATTTATGTGGAGTGTTACCCCAAATTTCAAAAGTAGAGTCTAGATTGAAATAAAGAGCTGTTTATTTGGGATTTGTTAGGACCTCAGCCTGGAGAAGAAGATTTAAGAAGCACATTTTGTAGCTGGACTAAGAATGCAGGAAGCTTTTAAAGGCAAAAACTGCAAGACTACAGTTACATAAGTTATGTGTTAAGAATTGTACCTGGAGCTGGCAAGAAGTAGGGGTGTTTGTCCGGCAAGGATTGGTTGGTGTCTGAAATGATTACAGAGTTTCATGGGGGAACAACTTGAAACCATTAAGTTGCAGGTGACAGATGTTGTTTCAAATAGCCTGGTATTTGTTTGATACAGTTCAGAGAAAATTCAAGTTCTCAGCAATGCAGGAAAGCATCTGAGACCAGATCCTCCATGAGTGACGGACAACTCTTTAGTATGCCTGGGCTATGACTGCTTCACTCAGTTTCTCATCAGAGCCAAGTTTTTTCGGAGTACCACCTATGTCCCAACTGGATCTCTCTGTTACTACTTGGCACCTATTGGTACAGCCTATGAGTGGGTGAAAGGAACCCATGTTATGCGCAAGTCGTGAAATCTCCCAATGACCACCAGGAAGCCGATATCTGATGCAAAAGCAAGAGAGTTTTTATTACCAAGCTCAAGCTGGGGCTCCCACCAATACCGATGCAGCGGCTGTAGGGAGGAGCCCTGGGTTTTGGATTACATTGCTTATATAGGGAGTATACAAGAGGAATAAAAAGGATTTCTAGGTAGGGAAATGTCTGATTGGGCACTTTCTTTTGAAGGGTTGTGTGTTGGTTCTTGATTGGTCCCTATTACCTAGGTAGACCACGGGTCCCTGAAAGTTAGGTCAGGAGATTCTGGTCTGGGGTTCGATTGGTTCGAGGGTGGTGGGGTGAGGTCAGGGGATTTCCAAAGGCTCTTGGATTTTCAATGACTCTTTTCCTGGAACCTTACAAAATGGAATTTTTCTGTTAACAAAATGGAGTAGCTTAGGTCCTTCACCCAGAAGTATTCATCAATTGAATGAATAAAAGAATGAATCTTCTTAAGTCAGTCACACCTTTCACTTCTTCCCTCCCAGCTTCCATACATATCAAACTGATCCTTCCTAAGCCAGCAATGGTGATCAGTGTGAGTGATGCTGTGCCCATACTCATGATTGGTTTGGCTGCTTGAATTAAACCTGGTGGTCAAAATTGTTCACACATTATTTTGAGAAGATCAGAAACAACCTGCACTTGAGTATATGAAATGTTGTAATTTCTGGTGTATTCATAACACTCATGGAAGAAAGCAGTATAAATTTACCTTAGAAATTGTTTTTCTTTGTCTGACTTTCAGTTCAGTTCAGTCACTCAGTCATGTCTGATTCTTTGTGACCCCATTAACTGCAGCACTCCAGGCCTCCCTGTCCAACACCAACTCCCAGAATTTACCCAAACTCACATCCATTGAATTGGTGATGCCATCCAACTATCTCATCCTCTGTCATCCCCTTCTCCTCCCAACCTTAATCTTTCCCAGCATCAGGGTCTTTTCAAATGAGTCAGCTCTTTGCATCAGATGGCCAAAGTATTGGAGTTTCAGTTTCGACATCAGTCTTTCCAATGAACACCCAGGACTGATCTCCTTTAGGATGGACTTGTTGGATCTCCTTGCAGTCCAAGGATTTTCAAGAGTCTTCTCCAACACCACAGTTCAAAAGCATCAATTCTTCAGCACTCAGCTTTCTTCACAGTCCAACTCTCACATCCATACATGACCACTGAAAAAACCATAGCCTTGACTAGAAGGACCTTTGTTGACAAATTAATGTCTCTGCTTTTTAATATGTTGTGTAGGTTGGTCATAACTTTCTTTCCAAGGAGTAAGCATCTTTTAATTTCATGGCTGCAGTCACCATCTACAGTGATCTTGGAGCCCTCCAAAATTAAGTCAGCCACTGTTTCCACTGTTTCTCCATCTACTTGCCATGAAGTGATGGGACCGGATGCCATGATCTTAGTTGTCTGACTTTATCCTACACTAAAATAAACCCCCTTTCCATAAAATTGCATTTTTTTCCCCACACTATTCCTCTTCTCTCATCTTGGCAATTCTATAGGACACCAGTGCCTTGGTCCTGGAGTTTGGGAAAGGACCGACTGACAAGAGGGAGTAATGGAACAAATGATACAGTAAGTTGTATTTAGTTGGAAAACACATTGACTTTGAAGCATTTTGCAAAACTTGGGACCTGAAGCTGTGATTTTAGTGTGTGTGCTAAATGCTCATGTACTGTGCACACACCTTGACAATAAACACAACTCAAGGCTATTTGGGAGGTGGGGAGCTAGCCCACAGACCCTTGAAGGGCATTCTCTTCTGGTAGATACACTGATAAAAGTGTGGATGAAATCCTCCATCACTCTCCCTATTTTTTCAAACTGGCCGCAGTATATTTATGTCTTTTGTGCTTTAGTCTGATTTTCCTCCTACGGGATTTTTAAAAAGTAATTTTCATCTATATTCTCTTCTCCACCTTAACCAATAACTACTGATACCCCCGCCCTCCTGCATTTACAGTGACTTACAGTTTAGCAAAAGGATCCTACAGGCTTGAAGGTGAATTGTACTGTGAAAATAACACGAGTGGTAAACACAGTAGGGAGAGCACATGTTCTCGTTAAACCTCCACTATATAGAGAAAGAGTCAGTGGGGGAAATCATTGTCTGTAAATAATATCCATAGAACCTGATGTGGCTGAAATGTTTGGATGTTTAGATATGAATGGGGCGTCCCAGGTGGTGCTAGTGGTAAAGAATTTGCCTCCAATGCAGGAGACTAAGAGACAAGTGGAACTGACCTGAGAAAAATTCTTTCTCAGCTTGTAGCCCAGACTGAAATTGAGGAAGGGAACAGCATAGACCTATCTAGGCTGATGGGGCCATCCAAGATGACAGGACATGCTATACATACCTGTGCTGCACAGTAGGACCTTGTTGCTTATCCACTCTAGTGGGTTACATCCACTAACCCAAACTTTCACTCCAGCCCCTCCCCAATCCCCTCCCCGTTGGCAACCAAAAGTCTGATCTCCATATCTTTGAGTCTGTTTCTGTTTTGTTAAAGTGAAAGCATTGGTCTCACAGTTGTATCTGACTCTTTGCAACCCCATGGACTGTATAGCCCACTAGGCTCCTCTGTTCATGGGATTTTCCAGGCAAGAATACTGGAGTGGTTTGCCATTTCAGATAGATTCATTTGTGTCATACTTTACATTCCACATATTAGGAATATTGTATGATATTTGTCTTTCTCCCCTCTTTGTGAGGACACAATGAGAAAGTGGCTCTCTATGCACAAGGACTAACCAAACTGATCACATGGATCACAGCCTTGTCTAACTCAATGAAACTATGAGCCATGCAGTGTAGGGTCACCCAAGATGGACAGGTCATGGTGAAGAGTACTGACAAAACATAGTCAGCTGGAGAAGAGAATGGCAAACCACTTCAGTATTCTTGCCTTAAGAACCCCATGATCAGTATGAAAAGGCAAAAAGATAGGACACTGAAAGACGACTGAAGGTAGGAGAAGAGGAGGACGACAGAGGATGAGATGATTGGATGGCATCACCATCTCGATGGACACGAGTATGAGCAAGCTCTCAGTTCAGTTCAGTTCAGTCGCTTAGTCGTGTCTGACTCTTCGCGACCCCATGAATCACAGCACGCCAGGCCTCCCTGTCCATCACCATTTCCTGGAGTTCACTCACTCTGGCAGTTGGTAATTGACAGGGAAGTCTGGTGTGTTGTAGTCCATGGGATTGCAAAGTCAGACACAACTGAGTGACTGAACTGAACTGATGCACAAGAAGTGGGCTCTTTCACCAAACACCAGATCTGCCTTAATCTGTGACTTCTCACTCTCTAGAACTGTGAGGGAAAAAGTTTGTTGTCTAAGCCACCCGACTATATTTTGTTATACTTGTTCAGGACAGCAGGTATTTTTGTGTCCACTTAGACACTTTGCCCCAAGTTTTCATATATCGTTCCCAGGGAGTGGTGGTCCTTTCTTAACAGCCAGTCCTGTTACTAACCCTGTAATGAGGTGAGCAGAGAAGCCATTGGCATATACCTCCTATCCCAATTAAACACTCCTTTTCCAAAGTAAGTGAGTGATGCCTCTCTATAAGAATATAAAGTGTGGTACTTTGTGGTCACATTAATAATGATTATTTACTTTTTCTCCCTGGTGTCTGTGCAGCAGTGGTGGTAGAAGAGAGAGTTCAGGGCCCAGCCCTCAGAGGATTCTGTCCCAATGTGCAGTCTATCTCTCTTCCTTTTGGGTTGAGAGGTTTCTATTTTAAAGAAAAACACTATTGAGCTCCACAAGTTCAGTAGTGAAGTGTACAGGGCAAAGAAGCATGATGCAAAAGTAAAACACACTGAAAATGCTTCCCATGATGAAATGGAAGGGCTGGGGCTTATTTTGCAGTTAGTTAATGAACTTGTGAATAAATGCCACTCACTGCTGGATTAAGACAGGGTTCAGGATTGACTTTCTTCTTGTTTTCCAGTCTAATACCAGTAAGTGAAATGAAAAGTTAAAGTGTTGTTCTCTGTCTTGTCTGACTCTTTGTGACCCCATAGACTGTATAACCTGCCAGGCTTCTCTGTCCATGAGATTAGTCAGGTAAGAATACTGGAGTGGGTAGCCATTCCCTTCACCAGGGGATCTTCTTGACCCAGTGATCAAACCCGCGTCTCCTATACTGCAGGCAGACTCTACTGTCTGAGCCACCAGACGAGACCAAATACAGTGAACTCTGACTCAGAACTTGAAGACAGCAGGACTTTGTTATGGCACCTTCCTTCATTGTTTTTAACTCCTCCAAGTTTTCATGTTGAAAATCATAGCATTATCTAAGTCAAAGATATTTTAAATGATCTATCAGCCGACATGTGGTTAAAATAAAAATATTTGGGAGCAACTTGAGTTGGGAGAGTAATACTCAATCACTAAAGTTATAAACATTTTTTATTTCTGGGAAGTTCACCAACATGAAAATGAATTATACCTTTTTTTTTCCCATACAGGTTTCTTGATAACCCAATAAACTCAGAATTCAATATATTATAAATTGCAATATATTTAAAATATTCACATAATATAATATAGTGCATTCTTAGGGGAAGTGGGGACTTCCTCTCTAGTTCCATCATGAGAAATTCCATCTAGATGAAGAGAAAAACCTATTTATTTCAGAAACAAGTTTGGACATTTCAGATAAATGTTATTTAAGTGCTATATAGATTTTACCAAGAAAGATCACGCTGTGCTATTCAAGTTCATAGGACACTAATTATTCATCATAATATACCATATGATAATGTATTTCATCATTATTTTACTAAAAGTAAACTTTCATGAAATGGACTATAATCTCGTATTTGAGTAATCAAAATGAAAACAAACCAGCTGACTGCCAGGCTGGGAAACGTAGCTTCAGCAGAAAGCTGGTTTTTGCCCTGTGGCATTTCAACTCATAATCCAACTGACAAAAATATTTCCAATGAACTTTAAGATTTTCTCATGACCAGAAATAACAAAGGAAAAAAAATTGTGCTCACAGGTTTTAAGCTTCCTGCATTATTAGTTCTTTGGTGGTAATCAGCCCTTTAAAAGAAAATAACTCTTGCTTATGGAAATCACCAAGCCCACAGAAATCCATGGGATCATTCACTCAGCTCCAGGGTTACTGGGCTCACAAAGGCAGCCTGGATGGTTGGATAACCAGATGTTTAAACCACAAAAGCACGATTGGACTCACAGGTTTCTCCCGAGCAGCATTTTTCTTCTCACTGGCTTACTTTCAAGGAAGTCAAAGGAGCCTATAGCATAGGGGGCTCTTGTGGGATTTTGAATGCTTTCTGGAATATTTAACACTTCTTCAAACAATGATATAATAAGGCTATACTAAGTCACAGGTTTAATGAATAGGTGCATGTATACTAAGTTGCTTGAGTCATGTCCATCTCTTTGAGATGCCATGGGCCAGAGTCTGCCAGTCTCCTCTGTCCATGGAATTCTCCAAGCTAGAATACTAGAGTGGGTAGCCCTTCCCTTCGCCAGGGCATCTTCTCAACCCAGGGATTGAAAACCAGTTTGTTATGTCTCCTGCATTGGCAGGCAGGTTCTTTATCAATGGTGCCAATTCTTCAAATAATGATATAATAGTTCAGTTCAGTTCAGTTGCTCAGTCGTGTCCAATTCTCTGCGACCCATGAATCGCAGCACGCCAGGCCTCCCTGTCCATCACCGACTCCCAGAATTTACCCAAACTCATGTCCATGAGTCAGTGATGACATCCAACCATCTAATCCTCTGTCGGCTCCTTCTCCTCCCACTCTCAATCTTTCCCAGCATCAGGGTCTTTCCAAATGAGTCAGCTCTTCGCATCAGGTGGTCAAAGTATTGGAGTTTCAGTTTCAACATCAGTCCTTCCAATGAACACTCAGGACTGATTTCCTTTAGGATGGGCTTGTTGGATCTCTTTGCAGTCCAAGGTATTCTCAAGAGTCTTCTGCAACACCACAGTTCAAAAGCATCAATTCTTCAGTGCTCAGCTTTCTTTATACTCCAACTCTCACATCCATACATTACCACTAGAAAAACCATAGCCTTGACTAGACAGACTTTTGTTGGCAAAGTAATGTCTCTACTTTTCAATATGCTATCTAGGTTGGTCATAACTTTCCTTACAAGGAGTAAGCATCTTTTAATTTCATGGCTGCAATCACCATCTGCAGTGATTTTGTAGCCCTCCAAAATAAAGTCAGCCACTGTTCCCACTGTTTCCCCATCTATTTCCCATGAAGTGATGGGACCAGTTGCCAGGATCTTAGTTTTCTGAATGTTGAGCTTTAAGCCAACTTTTTCACTCTCCTCTTCCATTTTCCTCAAGAGGCTTTTTAGTTCCTCTTCACTTTCTGCCATAAGGGTGGTGTCATCTGCATATATGAAGTTATTGATATTTCTCTTGGCGATCTTGATTCCAGCTTGTGCTTCCTCCAGCCCAGTGTTTCTCATGATGTACTCTACATATAAGTTAAATCAGCAGGGTGACAATATACAGCCTTGCCATACTCCTTTTCCTATTTGGAACCAGTCTGTTGTTCCATATCCAGTTCTAACTGTTGCTTGCTGACCTGCATACAGGTTTCTCAGGAGGCAGGTCAGGTGGGCTGGTATTCCCATCTCTTTCAGAATTTTCCACAGTTTATTGTGATCCAAACAGTCAAAGGCTTTGGCATAGTCAATAAAGCAGAAGTAGATGTTTTTCTGGAACTCTCTTGCTTTTTCGATGATACAGCAGATGTTGGCAAATTGATCTCTCGTTCCTCTGCCTTTTCTAAAACCAGTTTGAACATCTGGAAGTTCATGGTTCATGTATTGCTGAAGCCTGGCTTGGAGAATTTTGAGCATTACTTTGCTAGCATGTGAGATGAGTGCAGTTGTGCAGTAGTTTGAGCATGTACTTCAGTAAAATAATTAGTTCCCCCCAAATTATTGGGAGCAAATATCATCACAAGTTTATTGCTAGCCCAGTGATAAACCCAGGCACCTTTGAGCATATTATTTTTGAAAAAAGATGCAAGAATAAACAATGGAGAAAAGACAGTCTCTTCAATAAGTGGTGCTTGGAAAACTGGACAACTACCTGTAAAAGAATGAAATTGGAACATTTCCAAACACCATGCACAAAAGTAAACTCAATATGTATTGAGGACCTAAATGTAAGGCCAGATACTATAAACTCTTAGAGGAAAACATAGGCAGAGCATTCTTTGACATAACTTTCACTAGGATCCTTTTTGACCCACCTCCTAGAGTAATTGAAAATAAAAACAAAAATAAAGAAATAGGACCTGATGAAATTTCAAAGCTTTTACATAGCAAAAGAAATCATAAGCTCATAAATAGGATTAAAAAACAACCCTCAGACTAGGAGGAAAAATGAAGCAAGCAACAAAGGATTAATCCCAAAATATACAAACAGCTCATGCACTTCAATAGAAAAACAAACAGACCGATCAAAAAATGGGCAGAACTAAACAGACATTTCTCCAAAGAAGACATACAGATAGCCAACAAACACATGAAAAGATGCATAACACTGCTCATTAGTAGAGAAATGCAAATCAAAATTACAGTGAAGTAACACTTTACTCCAGCAGAATGGCCTTCATCAAAAAATCTACAAACAATAAATTCTGGAGAGAATGTGGTGATATGGGAACTTTCTGCACTGTTGGTGGGAATATAAATTGATACAACCATTATGGAAAATAGCATGGAGAGTCCTATAAAAACTAGGAGTAAAATTACCATTTGACCCAGAAATCCCGCTTCTGGGCATACACCCTAAGAAAACCATAGTTCAAAAAGACACACATACTCCAATGTCCATTGAAACACTATTTACAATAGCCAGGACATGGAAGCAAACTAGATGTCCACTGACAGTCAGATGGATAAAGAAGTTGTGGTACTTATATACAATGGAACATTACTCAGCCATGGGCTTCCCAGGTGGCAAAGTGGCTAAGAATCTGCCTGCTAATGCAGGAGATGCAAGAGACACAGTTTCAGTTCCTAAGTTGGGAAGATTCCCTGGAGTAGGAAATGGCAACCCACTCCTATATTCTTGTCTGGAAAATTCCATTGACAGAAGAGCTTGGAGGGCTACAGTCCATGGTATCCTAGAGTCAGGGTTGGACACAACTAAGCAACTAAGCACACACAGTACTCAGCCATAGAAAGGAACAAAATTGGGTCATTTGTGGTGATGTGGATGAATCTAGAGTTGATCATATAGAATGAAAAAAATATAATGTTAATGAAATATATGGAATATAGAAAATGGTACTGATGAACATATTTGCAAGGAAGGAATAGAGACACAGACATAGAGAATGGACTTCTGGACACAGTAGGGGAAGGAAAGATGGGAGGAATCGAGAAACTAGCACTGACATATATATACTACCATGTGTAAAATAAATCGTGGGAAGCTGCTGTATAGCACATATGCTCAGCCTTGTGATGACCTAGAGGGTTGGGATGGAGGATGGGTAGGAGGGAGGCTAAGAATGAGGGTATATATGTATATGTATATGTATAGCTATCCACATTGTTATACAGCAGAAACTAACACAACATTGTAAAGCAACTATACTTCATTCAAAAAATAAATTAAAAGAACCAAAAACATGACACTGGTCAAAAAAATGAAGAAATGTGTTTTCAATCATTACATGTGTTTAAATAAAGGTTCTTCACTCCATGTACAGGATTTTTGCTTTAGTTGGAAAGTGAAGCTACTATTTCCCAAGTTTCCTTTCTGTTCTGGCATTCTGTGATCTGCTGTGGGTCTAATCCTAAAACGTACTCTGTGGCAGAAATCTGTGAAAGGCCCTTGGGTTCCATGTTAAGACCTGGACATTGTGAGCATGATGGGATGGCAGCCCTGTGAGCATGCTGCTGTGTGGCAGTTATCCTTAAAATAGAGAAGGTATCTGAGTCATCCTGATATACTCACATGAGTCTTTAAAAGCAGAAAACATCTGTAGCTGGTTGCAGAAGACAGGGGCAAAAGGAGAAATCAAAGATTAAAGCACTGGAGGGATTTGAACATGGACTTGGCTACATGAGAAGGAATATGGGTGACCTCTAGGAGTAGGGCATGATTTCCAGGTGACAATCAGCAGGGCACTGGGAATCTCAGACCTAAACTGCTAAGAACTCAATTCTGCCAACAATCTGAATAAGCCTGGAAGCCTACTGGTTTCCCAGAATCTCCCCATAAGCACCCACTCACACTAAATCTTGATTTTAGCTCATGACACTGGGAGAAGAGTCCAGTCAAGTCCTCCTGAACCTCTGACCTACCAAACTGAGCTTACAAATGAATGTCATTTTAGTCACTAATTTTGTAGTACTTGGCAATAGAAAACTAAACAGTCTGTGATACTTATTCAGTTCTTAAGTGAATTAACTCCATTTGAGTGAATTGTCAGTTCCAATACATGGGCTACATATACATCTTATGTATTATCTCTTATATTATTTAGGCATTTTGTGCTTTTGCTTTTGTATTTTTTGCTGAAATAAAATTCATATATATATATAATACTTATATATATTATATAATTTATATAAAATTATATATATTATAATATTTATAATATATTTATGTATATATAATATATATATGTAAATTGCAGTAATCATGTTAACTGGATTATTTTCTCTAACTTATTATGAACTAAGAGTATATTATTTTCATTGTTAGTAGAACAAAACCAGAACTATGGCATTGCAAAATCCTATTTGGTTTAGTTCATTCTCTCTAAAATTGTAAAGGACTATTATTTCTTCAGAAAGTTCAGCCATATTTAAGCACAGTGAAATAATATTTCACATCACAATATTTCATTTTGGACATTTTGGGTTAAAATGTCTTTATCAAGTTTCTCATACCTTCGGCTCACTGAGTCTTGATTTGTTTATGCTGGTTGTAAAGTGACTCTTTTGTGCATACATAGTCTTCCAAAAAAAAAAAAAAAATCCCACAAAAGATCAAATCTATTTTAAGGTTTATCTTGCTTTGAAAAATTTAGCTTTTACAATGTTCTTATAAAGTTCCAGCCCTGGTTGTGCTTTAAAGTCAGACTTAGGGCCATCAGAGAGTTATTACTGAATGACAAAGACATGGGTATTCGGAACACAGGATTTAAAGCATTCCTCAGGGTCTTTGATGCAGATTAAAAGTTAGATCAAAGGTGTGCTGAGCAGGGAACCTACCTTGTTCACTATGATAGGAGAGACATAAAAGATATATTTTGATTGACCACAAAAACTATGATTTTAGGAGTGATCATGATATCATTTAAGTGTTCATTTCTTCTTTTATTGATTCATTTAGTGCATTTAATGAATGTCTCCCATTTGCCTGACCCATGTTATGTGCTGAGGTGAAGAGAAGTGGTAGTGAAGCACAAACTAGGGCATGGGAAACAGACAGTGTGCTGAGGGCTGAAGCTGAGCCCTCCACAGAGCCCCGAGGGCCCTGAAAAGAAGTGACCACTTCCTCTGAAGGGGCTGGAGAGAGCATCTCAGGTAAGATAAGATTCTCAGTCATGAAGATGTAGTGGGAGAGCCCAGGTAAGGAGGGGCATTTCTAGAAAAAAGACATAAAGAAATGGATCAAGTGAGCAAGCAAAACAGAACACAGGGAACCTACTGTGTCCAGAGCAGCTTGAAGCTACATATAAGGTTTATGCGAACAATGATAGACAGAGGGACCAGAGAAAGAGGTGGGGCCAGATTTTGCAAACTTCTGATGACATTTTAAGAAATGTGGACAAGAAGTTGTCCTTGAAATATCTGAAACAAATAATAAGATCCACGTGGTACAGTTACATTCCCAGCCTTTTTGGAAGCTGAGGTCCTTCCTGCTCTGTAATTCATGAAGAAAATGTGATGTCATTAAGAATGAAAATGTGATTTATGTTGGAGAGTGTTTTGCCTATGTTCTCCTCTAGGAGTTTTATAGTTTCTGGTCTTACATTTAGATCTTTAAACCATTTTGAGTTTATTTTTGTGTGTGGTGTTAGAAAGCAATCTAGTTTCATTCTTTTACAAGTGGTTGACTAGTTTTCCCAGCACCACCTGTTAAAGAGACTGCCTTTACTCCATTGTATGTTCTTGCCTCCTTTGTCGAAGATAAGGTGTCCATATGTGTGTGGATTTATCTCAGGGCTTTCTATTTTGTTCCATTGATCTATATTGCTGTCTTTGTGCCAGTACCATACTGTCTTAATGACTGTGGCTTTGTAGTAGAACCTGAAGTCAGGCAGGTTGATTCCTCCAGTTCCATTCTTCTTTCTCAAGATTGCTTTTGCTATTCGAGGTTTTTTGTATTTCCATACAAATCTTGAGATTGTTTGTTCTAGTTCTGTGAAAAATACTTGTTGGTAGCTTGATAGGGGTTGCATTGAATCTGTAGATTGCTTTGGGTAGTATACTCATTTTCACTATATTGACTCTTCCGATTCATGAACATGGTATATTTCTAATGAGATGGATGAAACTGGAGCCGATTATACAGAGTGAAGTAAGCCAGAAAGAAAAACACCAATACAGTATACTGACACATATATATGGAATTTAGAAAGATAGTAATGATGACCCTGTAGATGAGACAACAAAAGAGACACAGAGGTATAGAACGGACTTGTGGCCTCTGAGGGAGAAGGAGAGGGTGTGATGATTTGGGAGAATGGCACTGAAACATGTATACTATCATATAAGAAATGAAGCACCAGTCTATGTTCAATACAGGATACAGGATGCTTGGGGCTGGTGTATGGGATGATCCGGGGAGATGATGTGGGGTGGAAGGTGGGAGGGGGGCTTCGGCATTGGGAGATCATGTACACCTGTGGCTGATTCATATCAATGTATGGGAAAACCAATACAGTATTGTAAAGTAGAATAAAGTATTTGAAAAAAAAAAAGAATGAAAATGTAAAATATCATATGTGAAACAAATCACCAGTCCAGATTTGATACATGATACAGGGTGCTTGGGACTGATGCACTGGGATGACCCAGAGGGATAGGATGGGGAGAGAGGTGGGAGGAGGGTTCAGGATGGGGAACACATGTACACTCATGGCGGATTCAAGTCAATGTATGGCAAAACCAATACAATATTGTAAAGTAAAATAAATGCATTAATTGATTAAAAAAGGAATGAAAATGAAATGTGCAGAGTCAATAAAGAATCTCTGGGTGGAAGGGGAAAAGTGTAGGGGCCTGTCTCCAGCGACATTTTACCTCCCTTCTCTGTCACCTGTCTCCCTTTCCTTCTAATGGATGATTAACATCCACATTTTCCTCTTGTACCTATTGCCCTAGAAATAGCAAAATTATTTCAAGGCAAGACTTAAAAGGCCATGAGAAGGCAATGCCAAGAACAGACATGACATGTAAGTTTTAAAAATCTGGGTATTAGGAAACTAAGCAATGAAACAATTGAGAAATAACTTCACCCTGTAGAGCTCATGTTTGTGGCTACCACAATACTCTAGTAGATGACCTGGAGAGAGCACCAAGGGCACTCAGACCCTGGGTCCCACCACCTGTATTTTAACCCCATGAGCCTCCCATTTAGCATGTAACTGATATAGAAATTAACTCAGGCCCTTCTCAATTCTCCATTCACAGTCATGTATTTAGTCTGTGATATTTTCTGATACAAAGTTTTTTTCGTTTTTGTCACTGAAGCCTATGCATTGTTCCTCTAAGCTGATTCCCTTTGATGTGTCTTTCTTCTCTACTTCTTCGCTCTTGATGTGCAATGTTTTTCCTACTGGTTGTGCTGCAGGAATAGCCTAAGCTGATGCATTCCCAGCAAAATGACACTGACAGAAACTGGGCTCAGCAATTTCACTTTACCCTCTTTCAGCCTTTTGAACCCCTAAGCTCTCCCATGTGTAAGTATAAGGTATTTCCAAGTATCCAGCATTATTAGGAAAGCAGTTCTTGCAAATGTTGATAAATTTTCTTTTTGTTGTGATTCTGATTCAGTAGATTTTGGTCTGGTTGTCTTGTGATGATGATAATGAGACCACAGAAAAATCTCTAAGTAATGTATGAATTGCAGGCAACAAGAAGTGTATTTTCTAAGTGTTAAAGAACAAATGCAGCATTAGATACTTTTCAGATGCATAAACATCCTAGTACATTTCAGGGGAGGTACAGTAAGTTTAAGGAAAGTTGACCTAACCTGAAGTCAAGTAGAAGTAAAAGAGAAGGTTGTGTCGTAATCAGTCCCAGTGAATTATCAGGGCATGAAACTGAGTTTCAGCAACTGAGACAGCCCTTTGGATTGTTGCTGTTGGTTGCCTGGATCTACAAGGCAACCAACTTCCTCTTTTGCTCAGGAGGTAAGTTAGATTGTCCTCTCCTTTGTCTGCTGGTACAACTGCTGTTTAGAGATATTGTGGCTGATAAATGTGCCCAAATATTATCATTTGCAGAGCTCTACAGTGTGCTCCTGTTGTAGAACTAGACCTGGAGAGCAGGGTCGGGGAAAAGAAAGCAGCAAGAAGAAGCAGATGTACTGCATGCTTGGCAAACTCTACGGGATCTCCTCCCGAAATGCCCACCTAGGGCTTGGATCCATTCCTGGTGCAACTCCCTGGCATCTCTTACCTCATGATATGGTCCCTCTTCCTCCTAACACCTAGAGGGATATCTTGGTTTAAAGTCTTTCTAGGTAACTAGCTCAGAGGTTAAAGCATCTGCCTGGAATGCAAGAGACCTGGGTTCGATCCCTGGGTTGGGAAGATCCCTTGGAGAAGGAAACGGCAACCTACTCCAGTACTCTTGCTTGGAGAATCCCATGGAGGGAGGAGCCTGGTAGGCTACAGTCCATGGGGTCACAAAGAGTCAGACACGACTGAGCGACTTCACTTTACTTCACTTCAGATTCTATTTAACAGGCAAGAGAGCAAGACACACGCTAAGTCATGTCCGACTCTTGGCACCCCCAAGGACTGAAGCCTGCCAGGCTTCTCTGTCCATGGGATTTTCCAGGCAAGAATACTGGAGTGGCTTGCCATTCCCTTCAGGGGATCTTCCCCACCCAGAGATCGAACCTGGGTCTCCTACATTGTAGGAGGATTCTTTACCAACTGTGCTACTGGGAAGTAAGATTCTATTTACCTGCATTTAAATGTCTAAAACCAAATGCTTACTTCCAAATGAGTCTCTTCCTTCAACTGCTTGAAACTTTCAACTGCCATGAACACTTAACCTGATTGCCAAGGCGGAGTGGTCATGTCTTTATTCACAAGATTGAAGTGTGACTCAGTGGAGATCCTTATTTCTGTGAGTGAAGCCCACTGATCATAATCCCAGAGCAACAGAACTCAGTCCATCAGCAGTAGATGAAAAATGTTAAGAAAATTATTGAACAGTTATTCAATTTTAGAGAAGAAACTGATGATGAAACATAACTTTTTCAGGGAATAAGGAAAAACAGTGTTCTCATAAGCAGAAATACGTAAGAATTTTGGTGACTATTAAAAACATTTTTGAAAGTTCAGTCTAAAACTACCAACAATTAAGCAAAGGTAGAAAGTGACTGAAGCAGTTTCCATTCAGCAGCCTGGAGGCTTTGGGTAAAATCTAGCACTCATCTCTAGTGTACTATTAAAAGCATCAATAAGATAAAGGGATCTTATTGATGGCATAAGTGAGACTCCCTAATGATCATAGGGAAAGAAACAGTCATCAGAGTTGACTGGAGACAGGTGATCTGGGGTAGAGTCTAAAGTCTTCTCCAGGTAATGCTGAGCTGAGACTCTGAGCTGGCTGGTTGTGGCCAACATGGTCAGATCCTGGGTTCCTCTATCTTCCCATGGACACTGGGTTTCTTCAACTGCCGCACTTGTGTGTCTATCTGGTCTCCTTGACTAGCCATCCCTTGTGCTCCAGGTGTGACCAGTCTCATGGATAGTACCTACTTTGTATTAGGAGAGGTACAGAGATATATGCTGTGACCTCCTCCTTCAGGGACCATCTCTAGTGATCTGACAAAAATAACAGTGACACAGTGTTACTGAGCTCAAGTTCTTTCAGCTCTATGAACACTCTCTCCTAACTCTAGGGGCATCTGTCTTTGTTTTAAACTTCTGGGTTTCCCTGGTAGCTCAGCTGGTAAAAGAATTCACCTGCAGTGCAGGAGACCTGGGTTCAATCCCAGGATTGGGAAGATCCCCTAGAGAAGGGAATGGATATCCACTGAAGTTTCAAGATGGCAGAGTAGAAGGAGGTGCGCTCATTTTCTTCTGCAAGAACTCCAAAATTACAACTCTCTGCTGAGCAACCATTGACAGGAGAATGTTGGATCCCACCAAATGAACACTCTTTCCTAACTCTAGGGGCATCTGTCTTTGTTTTAAACTTCTGGGTTTCCCTGGTAGCTCAGCTGGTAAAAGAATCCACCTGCAGTGCAGGAGACCTGGGTTCAATCTCAGGATTGGGAAGATCCCCTAGAGAAGGGAATGGATATCCACTGAAGTTTCAAGATGGCAGAGTAGAAGGAGGTGCGCTCATTTTCTTCTGCAAGAACTCCAAAATTACAACTCTCTGCTGAGCAACCATTGACAGGAGAATGTTGGATCCCACCAAAAAAAGATACCCCACATCCAAGGGAAACAGAGAAGTCCCAGCAAGATGGTAGGAGGGGTGAAAATGAGTTTAGAATCAAACCCCAGACCCACCAGAGATGCTTGGAGAGCTCAAACAAACCTTGTGCACCCCAGGAACCACAGACCCCACAGAGACTGAGCCAGACTGTGTTTGAGGGTCTCCTAAGGAGGTACGGATCAGCAGTGGCCTGCCGCAAGAGCAGGGGATCTGGGTGAAGCACACCTGGGCATGGCATAAGCTCTCTTGGAGGAGGCCACCATTAACTCCATCATAGAGCCACCAGAACTTACAGAAGACTGAGGAAATAGACTCTTGGAGGCCATAAACAAAACTTTGTGCACACTAGAACCCAGGAGAAAGGAACAGTGACCTCACAAGAGACTGACCCAGGCTTGCCTGTGCATGTCCAGGAGTCTCTGGCAGAGGTGTGGGTCCTCAGTGGCCTGCTGCAGAGTCAGAGGCACTGAGTGCAGCAGTGCATGCCCAGGACCCTTTGAAGGAGGTTGCCATTATCTTCATTACCTCCACCATAGTTTGGCCTCATGTCAAACAGAGGGAGGGAACACAGCCCCGCCCTTCAACAGAAAATTGGATTAAAGATTTATTGAGCATGGCCCTATCCATCAGAACAAGACTCAGTTTCTCCCTCAGTCAGTCTCTTCCATCAGGAAGCTTCCATAAGCCTCTATCCTTCTCCATATGAGGGCAGACAGAATGAAAACCACAGTCACAGAAAACTAACCAAACTGATACATGGGCCACAGCCTTTTCTAACTCACTGAAACTATAAGCCATGCCATGTGGGGCCACCCAAGATGGATGAGGCATGGTGGAGAGTTCTGACAAGACATGGTCCACTGGAGAAGGCAATGACAAGCCATTTCAGTATTCTTGGCTTGAGAACCCCAATGGACAATATGAAAAGGCAAAAAGATGGGAAACTGAAAGATGAACTCCCCAGGTTGGTAGGCGCCCAATATGCTACTGGAGATCAGTGGAGAAATAACTCCAGAAAGAAAGAAGAGATGAAATTAAAGCAAAAACAACACCCAATTGTGGATGTGACTGGTGATGGAAGTAAAGCATGATGCTATAAAAAGCAATATTGCATAGAAACCTGGAAAGTTAGGTCCATGAATCAAGGCAAATTGGAAGTGGTCAAACAGGAGATGGCAAGAGTGAACATAGACATTTTAAGAATCGGCAAACTAAAATGGACTGGAATGAGTGGATTTAACTCAGATGAACTACTGTTGTGGGAAAGACTCCCTTAGGAGAAATGGAGTAGCCATTATAGTCAACAAAAGAGTCCAAAATGCAGTACTTGGATGCAATCTTAAAAACAACAGAATGATCTCTATTCGTTTCCAAGGCAAACCATTCAATATCACAGTAATCCAAGTCTATGCCCTGATCAGTAATGCTGAAGAAGCTGAAGTTGAACTGTTTTATAAAGATCTACAAGACTTTCTAGAACTAACACCCCCCCACAAAAAATGTCCTTTTCATTATAGGGGGCTGGAATGCAAAAGTAGGAAATCAAGAGATAACTGGAGTAACAGGCAAATTTGGCCTTGGAGTACAAAATAAAGCAGGGGAAAGTCTAACAGAGTTTTGCTAAGAGAACACACAGGTCATAGCAAACACCCTCTTCCAACATCACAAGAGAAGACTCTACATACAGACATTTTCAGATGGACTGAAGTTGAACTGTTTTATAAAGATCTACAAGACTTTCTAGAACTAACACCCCCACAAAAAAATGTCCTTTTCATTATAGGGGGCTGGAATGCAAAAGTAGGAAATCAAGAGATAACTGGAGTAACAGGCAAATTTGGCCTTGGAGTACAAAATAAAGCAGGGGAAATGCTAACAGAGTTTTGCTAAGAGAACACACAGGTCATAGCAAACACCCTCTTCCAACATCACAAGAGAAGACTCTACATACAGACATTTTCAGATGGTCCATACTGAAATCAAATTGATTATATTCTTTGCAGGTAGATCACTGAGTCAGCAGGGAAGACCTCTGTACAAACAGATATAAATAAATATAGATAACTAGAACCATAATAGATGGAATCATCCTTAAATTAGGGGAGTGTTTGATGAGTTCTTTTAGACAGAGTAATTTAAATCATTATTTTAAATCAGTTTAGGAACTTCTGAGTTGTGTTGCATAGTTAATTGCTTGACTCATCTTTTCCTAATGTCCCAGTGGAGTTCTCACGAACATGCAGACAGCGTGTAAAGCTATAATTCTGCTGGAAATCGAGAGTCAGTTTATGGTTGTCCAGACACAGGGAACAATCCCCCCAAAGCCAAGGTAACGCCCCAGGGCGGCACCGCAAGACTGACAGTCCCAGGGGCCACCCTTCCCAGACCCGCTGCCTCCAGGGCTGAGGCCCGGCTCCTGGCACCGCCCTGACCTGAACCCCCTGTCTCAGAGATTCCCTGTGACGCGCCGAGCAGTCAGAACCCCCCACCCAACCTTAGAGACAGAGCCCCGGGGGCTGGGAAAGGCACCCAGAGAGCCATGGCTGAGCATCTCTCCTTTAACCGTGGGTTCTGGTGGGGCGGGCGGGAAGTCTGCGGTCCGCACTGCCGGCTCCTCCTGCTGGGTCGGCTGCCAGGAAAGGAGCGATCAGAGTCGGGGCAGGAGTTTGACAAAGCAACTGGAGTAGAGACGGGCAGAACACAGCTGAAACTATGTTCTAAGAAAAACAAAGTTCTATTTAATTGGTAAAATTCACTTCAACCAATGTTGCTTGAGGAACTACCCCGGGCCCAGTCCTATTCAGGACGATAAAGAGATCACCAGGAATGAAGTCCCAGCTTCTGTGGGCCCTGTGTTCCCGCAGGAGCTCAGCTTGTGTCTGACTCCATCTCTCTCTCTCTCTACCCCCTCTCTGTCTCTCTCCCCCGCTTTCTCCCCCTCTCCATCTGTTTCTCACTGTGTCCCTGTCCCCCCATCTGGTCCTGCCACAGGATGGCGTCATGGTCCGCAGCTTCTTCTGCTGTATTAAAGACCCTGCAGCGAGTGTCCAGAGTCCTCCAGGGCTGGTGACCTGAGGGAGCCTCCTGGGAAGGCAGGGTTGGTCTGATCTCACCTCTGAGTGAAGCATCACTTTCTGTGAGACGCCAGCCCAGGGCCACCCAGGATCAGGGAGCATTTCAGAACTGCCACTGTAGAGTCGGGGCTTCAGGGCTGGGATGGACCAGAGGCGCCTTAGAGAGTGAGGGCGATACCTCAGCAACCCCAGATAGCTCTGGTCCCCAGCTTGATGGCACACAGGCCCCAGAGTGCCCACGTTTCACTTGATCATCTACCCATCGAACTCCTCTGAGCCATCCTCAATGCAACAGAAAGCATAATAATAAATCTAGCTGACATAGAAGAGTTGGAAAAGTCAATGGCACCCCACTCCAGTGTTCTTGCCTGGAAAATCCCATGGACGGAAGGAGCCTGGTGGGCTGCAGGGCCCATGGGGTCTCAAAGAGTTGGACATGACTGAGCGACTTTACTTTGACTTTTCACTTTCATGCATTGGAGAAGGAAATGGCAACTCACTCCAGTGTTCTTGCCTGGAGAATCCCAGGGATCAGGGAGCCTGGTGGGCTGCCGTCTATAGGGTCACAGAGAGTCCAACACGACTGAAGTGACTTAGCAGCAGCAGCAGCAGACATAAAAGAGTTCTAGTGTAACATTAATATTTGAGACTCAAAATGATTAAACATCAGACAGTGTAAGTAACCTTTGTAACTCTGAGTACAACACAAACATATATAAATATGCTGATCAAAAGGAGAAATACAGAACAAATAATCTAACATAATAATCTAACTGCTACAACTTGAGTCCCGCATCCAAACTAGGTCAGGTTTTTATCCGACACGGACGGTACGGGGAAGTTACAGCGCCACTTTGAAGCTGATCAGAACCGTGCCTCTGGAGTTCGTGTCAGGCCATGGGGACGGCTGCTGGTGGGAGAGAGGGCGGCGGGCGGGGCGGAAGGCCCGCAGGGCTGTGTCACAGGAGGGTAACACAGCATGGTTAGGGAAGGGCCCCGAGTGTGTGGCTTTATTGCTCCTTGCTCCAGTGTTTACATGAGTGAGTGACAACAGTACAAATGTAGAACTTGGTACAATATAGTCTCATGGTGAAAGCAAAGTTCTTGCTAAAATAAAACCCATGAATTCAAGTTTTATTTGACATTGTGTGGGGCATACAATTCACAGACGTGTCCCAAAGAGTTACAGTTGTCAGAATTCACACTCACACACACACACACACACAAGAACCGGTTCAGAGCCGACAGTGACTGTAATGAGAAGCACTGCGGCTCAGCCCTGGCGCTTTCTGTCTGCAGCTCATCATCAAACAGGCTGCAGAAATGTTTGAAGACTTGACTCTGTAAGTCAGCACAGGGCCCTGCAGTGATCTTGAACATTCAGGAAGGGAGTCCTACGAATGCTGCTGTAGTTAGGAACCTTTAGTCCAGCATTCAAGAGAAGAGATGCCAAAGGATTTCTCCGTGGAAACTGGATGACACACGAGGCGGGACATCTGTGCAATAACCCTGTGGAGACTCAGCAGATTAAATGGTGACAGCTCCAACTGGACGAGATTTAATCCAACCTTCTGTAATTATGCTTTAGAACAGGCCAATCTAGAAAGCATCTTTTGTTAGAATTCTCATTTTTAATTGGCAAAATTAAATTTCACAGATGGCTATTCTATACTAGGTGGAATAAAATTGAAAAGATCTATGATTTTGAAATATCTAGATTTAATAAAACACTAAAAATTATAATTAGAAACAAGTTATTGAATGCATTTTGCTTCATACAAATCAGTGCCAAAAAAAGGTACTTTTCATGGAGACAAAATATCTGCCAACACAATATTCAAGCTAAAATATTTACAATTTCAGTACAAAAAACACAAAATTGGAAAAAGTTCTATTGTCGCATGTTTGGCTTTAAATAAACTTGGTATTTCTGCACTCCATCACAATTTTTTCATTATGGTCAATTAAAAGTGTTGAAAATGTCAAAACCTATAACCACAATACATAACTTTAAAAAAGAAACATATTTTATGCAGACACAAGTTATAAGATGAAATTATAAAAAGCATATATTTTTAGAAATTATGAGTGACATAGGATCAGCAAGGATACAGCCAACAATTTTTAAAATTAAGTGACTATGTAGTAAGAATAATAATGCTTCTTGTGTTTTTTAATATTCAGATAATATAAACAAGCCTTTTATACTTTGCTTCAATGTACATGAAATATAATATTTTCTTTCTTAAACAAATACTTCAAATTACATAATCTTAATACTTTTAGCACCTTTTAAGTCTCAGCTTGTATATCTCTACTTAGGTGACAAATTACACAGTTACCTTGGTTACAGGGCATTAGCCCAGCAACAAATGAAGTGGCGTCTTTGATGTTTATATTTCTACCCTCAGGTTGAAGCCGCGACTGGGCTGAGGCCCTATTTGGATGCTCTTGGTCCTTTTCCATAATTCTCTTATAACCTCAATTCAACTGAAAGGATAGAAATGTGAAAATGAAATTTAAAAAGAAATGAAGAGGATTTTCCTTCTGGGAAGATGGAGTAGACATACCTTTCCTCTCTTCCTCTCATTAAGCATAACTAATAACCTTGACCATAATCCATAAAACAAGTGAGAGCAGGCTCAGGAGGGAGGCTTCCCCAAGGGCCTCTGGACTCAGGAGTGACATATGGCGAGGTCCCTGAGCTTCCCAGGCCACAGGTGCCACCAGGAGACCCCAGCAGAAGCCCTCTCTCTCGTGAAAGGGGCAGGACAGGGGCAACCCCAAGACAGAGTCCTTTCAGAAAGGAACCCCTGCTCCAGCCACACCACACACAGTCCATACCCGCCAACCACCCCAGACGAGTGGGTACCCGCCTGTGCCCTGGTCCCCTAGTCGCAGGACAGCGGCCCCTCCACCGCCCAGCAGGTGCAGGGACATCAGCTAGGACAGGCCAGCAACACCCAGCTTCTTACTCCATGATGCTCAGAGCACCCAGCTTCCAGTCAGTACCCATGCACCGTACCAAGAGGCAGGAAGATCTCAAAGTGCTTGACAGGAGACAGAGAGGAGCTGCTCCAGTCGTCTGACAAGCGTGCCATCTTGAGCAAGGCACACAGGGGACACGAATGCAGAGAACAAGCTGCCCCGGCAAAGAAGCTACAATCCCCAAGAGACCCAGAAGACGAAAGGAGCCCAGCAGCAGTGTCAGAGGCAACAATGTGAACAACAGGGCAAGTCAGGACAGTAAAGTCATGTTCTGAGAAGTCAGTCACCTCTACCTATGTTTCTAAAGCCCCAAGAAAGAAAGGGACTAAATGCATAAGCCCACTCAGTTCTAGACTCTTTTAAAAATTTTCTAGAAATATATTTTTATTTATTATACTTCTATTGAAGTATAGTTGGTTTACAATGTTGTGTCATTTCAGATGTGCAGCAAAGGGATTCAATCATATATACATATGTATCTTTTTTCAGACTCTTTTCACTTACAGATTACTACAAAATACTGAGTGTAGTTCCCTGTGCCATACACAGGTTCTTGTGAATTATGTTTTAAATACAGTTTGGTGTATATGTTAATACCAAACTCATTCTTCCCGCTTCACCTTTCTCGTTTGGTAACTGTATTTTTAAATCACCTCCCCTGCCCGTCCCCCACTAGGGAGGATTATTTCAGGTTCTCCTTCCTGTAGGCAGTGTGTTATTGGGTGGCCTTGGAACAGGCCTGCCAGTTCAGTTTGATGCTACATCTCATTTGTACACATGCCAAGATGCATAAACATGTAATCAGAAGCCTTTCAAACTGTTTCACACCTCCCCAATGGTAATATTTCACCCAGTAACTTCATTTCCACATCTTTGACTCTTGCAATGACACATTTAGCACTGTGAATATCCAACGCCAGGCTGGAAAAGATGTTTACCTCCTGTGATGAGTTACTGAATATCAGAAGGGCTTCCAAACTCCTTTCTGCCTTTCCAAAAGGAATCCAAGTGTATTTACCCAGCACTGATTTAAACACAAAGTCCTCCTGTTTAAATATTCTTGATGTCTCAGTTTCAAGATGATAAATAATTACGTGTGCCAACTTCTGGTTTTTAAAGCATCTTTCATAGGTGCTGTCTCATTTCAGGGTCACAAACCCTGTGGAGGAGACATGATAGGTAGGTGGGTGTCATCACAGACACACCATCTGGGGGAGGAGATTAGGAATAAACATTTGCATCTGCCACTGGTCACCCAAAGCAGCTTCCCTGGTGGCTCAGTGAAAAGAATCTGCCTGCAGTGTGAGAGATGCAGGTTCAATCCCTGGGTCAGGAAGATCCCCTGGAGAAGGAAACGACGACTCACTCCAGTATTCTTGCCTAGAGAATCCCATGGTCAGAGGAGCATGATTGTCTATAGTCCATGGGGCCACAAAGAGTCTGATACAACTGAACAAGCAAGTTAGCTTCCCCAGTTGCACGCTGGCCCCCTCTGACCCTGGGGTCTCATCTTCTTCTAGGTTACTCACCTCTTTAAGCATCAGATCCCACCCACAAAGTCACCATTTTGCCTTCTTAGGAACTCACTCTAGATTTCGACACTTCCTTCCAGTTCTTTCTGCTAGCAAGTGAGTCATTTTTCTGCCCCTTGTCTGATCCTAAGGCTGTTTACTTTCTTCCCTATAAATGTACCTGGATCTTCCACACCTCAGCCCATGCCCACCTTCCAGGTCACCTGCCTGGGGTGCTCTTCTGGGCTTCTTGAACTCTGCCTCCCAAAATGTAGTTCAAATCCTACCTCCTCCTAGAGTCCTTCCACAGGAATTGCTAAAGCAACTCATGTCAAAGTAATTCATCTGGAAGTGAGTCTAAAAAAAGAATCTTGTGATATATTGTTATTTTACTCATCATGGATTTATATCTTGTTCCTTAGACTCAATTATAATATTTTTATCAGCACGAAGATTCTTAAATATTCTTTGTATCTTTATAATGACTGTGTGTGTGCTTAGTCACTCAGTCGTGTCTGACTCTCTGCTGCCCCATGGACTGTAGCCTACCAGGTTCTTCTAACCACATAATTTCCCAGGCAAGAATACTGGAATATATAAAACAAATCACAGAAAAGGCGTTCCATAGGTCTCTGTTGGTTTCATTTGACCTCTGTTGGTTTCATTTTCTCACTAGAAATACCATTTCCTAATAGAATGTTGTATGGTTTCAGTGTGTCTGCCCTCTGATGCCCTCTTGGAGAGGTCTGACAGAATGTGGTCCACTGGAGAAGGGAATGGCAAGCCACTTCAGTATTCTTGCCTTGAGAACCCCATGAACAGCATGAAAAGGCAAAATGATAGGATACCAAAAGAGGAACTCCCCAGGTCAGTAGGTGTCCAATATGCTACTGGAGATCAAGGAGAAATAACTCCAGAAAGAATGAAGGGATGGAGCCAAAGCAAAAACAATACCCAGTTGTGGATATGACTGGTGATAGAAGCAAGGTCTGATGCTCTAAAGGGCAATATTGCATAGGAACCTGGAATGTCAGGTCCATGAATCAAGGCAAATTGGAAGTGATCAAACAAGAGACAGCAAGGGTGAACGTCGATATTCTAAGAATCAGTGAACTGAAATGGACTGGAATGGGTGAATTTAACTCAGATGACCATTATATCTACTACTGTGGGCAGGAATCCCTCAGAAGAAAAGGAGTAGCCATCATGGTCAACAAAAGAGTCCAAAATGCAGTACTTGGATGCAGTCTCAAAAACGACAGAATGATCTCTGTTTGTCTCCAAGGCAAACCATTCAATATCACAGTTATCCAAGTCTATGCCCCAAACAGTAACACTGAAGAAGCTGAAGTTGAACGGTTTTATGAAGACCTACAAGACCTTTTAAAACTAACAACCAAAAAAGATGTCCTTTTCATTATAGGGGACTGGAATGCAAAAGTAGGAAGTCAAGAAACACCTGGAGTAACAGGCAAATTTGGCCTTGGAATGCGGAATGAAGCAGGGCAAAGACTAATAGAGTTTTGCCAAGAAAATGCACTGGTCATAGCAAACACCCTCTTCCAACAACACAAGAGAAGACTCTACACATGGACATCACCAGATGAGCGATTCATAGGGTCGCAAAGAGTCAGACACAACTGAGCAACTGAACTGAACTGATTTTTCCTTTTGCTCATTTTACTATTGAGTTTTTCTCTCTTTCTTTTGTCAGTTGTATTTTATCAATATCCTCTCCCTCTTAGATTTTTTTTCACTCAGAATAAGGTTACCTTAAATTAGACTTTTTTTTCCTTCATGGCTTGGATTTTTAGTCCCCGTTTAAAAAGATCCTTCTCTATCCTGAAGTCATAAAAATATTTTCCTGTTTTGTCTTCTGAAAGTTCTGTTGTTTTACATTATGCTTTGAGATTCAAGTCTTAAATCTAGCTAGCACTGATACTTGTATATATTATAAGATAGGGATCAGATTTTTTTGTTAGTGAATAGTCCATCTTTTCCCAACTGATCTGTAAATGCTTTCTGTGACAAAAAAAAACAAATTGTTTCCGTGTATATATTAATCCTTTCCTGGATTCTCAGTGTATTCTGCTGGCCTGCCACAGAGCTTGAGAATCTACCCTTAAGGACTTCAGTTCCTGAAGGCTCTTATTTGATATTAGTTCCCCTGGAGAAAATATATTTTAATCCATTACTTTTCAGATCATCTCAATGGGAGAATAATTTATTATCATCTATCATACATCAGGACTGAGAATGTGGTTATTTTAATGTTGGGAGAAGAATGGGGGAAAGAAGGCTCTAAGATAGCATGAAGACACTTGTTACATGAAAGGTGGTTGCCTTTGCAAAGGGGAACAGATTAAGGAAGTTGACCTTGATCCTAGCATCCAAGGAATATTTATGCAGATCTAATCAGCTAAGGACAAGCATGTGTATGGAGCAGAAGTATTTCTAGAAATCATTTTTTCATATGATGTAAAGAAATCTACTTATGTAATGAGTAAAATATATACATACACAATAACATATATGAAAAAATAGGTACTTTTATTTTTAGCTGCTCTTTTAAAGAGTCACTGTATTGAGTCATGTGTAGAAAACCTAAATATTTAATTTAGACAATTACAGCTGATTCCCAGGTATTTTGTATATACACTATGAAAGGCATAAAGACACCAATATGGATGGGAGAGACTTCTGTTTCCGTAGGCAAAACTATGATCTAGGCAGTTCTTGTAAGAACTGGGAACTGGGAGAAACAGCTCCCTATAAGTGCCTGGTGGTGGACGCTGCATACTGCTGCCAGCTTATCCTTAAAGAAAAACAGGGAAAAAAAGATTCTTCAACTTAAGCAGATTCTGGAGGTTTGAGGGAAGGATTTTTAAAAGGCCTTTGGCCATGAAGTGCTTTACATTTTTGCCCACTGGCAATGCCAAAGAATGATCAAACTACCACACAATTGCACTCATCTCACATGCTATTAAAGTAATGCTCAAAATTCTCCAAGCCAGGCTTTAGCAATACGTGAACCATGAACTTCCTGATGTTCAAGCTGCTTTTAGAAAAGGCATAGGAACCAGAGATCAAATTGCCAACATCCACTGGATCATAGAAAAAGCAAGAGAGTTCCAGAAAAATGTCTGTTTTGCTTTATTGCCTATGCCAAAGCCTTTGACTGTGTGGGTCACAAGAAACTGTGGAAAATTCTGAAAGAGATGGGAATACCAGACCATCTGACCTGCCTCTTGAGAAATCTGTATGCAGGTCAGGAAGCAACAGTTAAAACTGGACATGGAACAACAGACTGGTTCCAAATAGGAAAAGGAGTATGTCAAGGCTGTATATTGTCACCCTGCTTATTTAACTTATATGCAGAGTACATCATGAGAAAACTCACATGCTAGTAAAGTAATACTCAAAATTCTCCAAGCCAGGCTTCAGCAATATGTGAACCATGAACTTCCTAATGTTCAAGTTGGTTTTAGAAAAGGCAGAGGAACCAGAGATCAAATTGCCAACATCCATTGGATTATGGAAAAAACAAGAGAGTTCCAGAAAAAACATCTATTTCTGTTTTATTGACTATGCCAAAGTCTTTGACTGTGTGGATCACAGTAAACTGTGGAAAATTCTGAAAGAGCTAGGAATACCAGACCACTTGACCTGCCTCTTGAGAAATCTGTATGCAGGTCAGGAAGCAACAGTTAGAACTGGACATGGAACAACAGACTGGTTCCAAATAGGAAAAGGAGTATGTCAAGGCTGTATATTGTCACCCTGCTTATTTAACTTATATGCAGAATACATCATGAGAAACGCTGGGCTGGAAGAAACACAAGCTGGAATCAAGATTGCCGGGAGAAATATCAATAACCTCAGATATGCAGATGACACCACCCTTATGGCAGAAAATGAAGAGGAACTAAAAAGCCTCTTGATGAAAGTGAAAGAGGAAAGCAAAAGTTTGGCTTAAAGCTCAACATTCAGAAAATGAAGATCATGGCATCTTGTCCCATCACTTCATGGGAAATAGATGGGGAAACAGTGGAAACAGTGGCAGACTTTATTATTTTTTGCTCCAAAATCACTGCAGATAGTGACTGCAGCCATGAAATTAAAAGAGACTTACTCCCTTGAAGAAAGTTATGACCAACCTAGATAGTATATTCAGAAGCAGAGACATTACTTTGCCGACTAAGGTCCATCTAGTCAAGGCTATGATTTTTCCAGTGGTCATGTATGGATGTGAGAGTTGGACTGTGAAGAAGGCTGAGCACCGAAGAATTGATGCATTTGAACTGTGGTGTTGGAGAAGACTCTTGAGAGTCCCTTGGACTGCAAGGAGATCCAACCAGTCCATTCTAAAGGAGATCAACCCTGGGATTTCTTTGGAAGGAATGATGCCAAAGCTGAAACTCCAGTACTTTGGCCACCTCATGGAAAGAGTTGACTCATTGGAAAAGACTCTGATGCTGGGAGGGACTGGGGGCAGGAGGAGAATGGGAGAACGGAGGATGAGATGGCTAGATGACATCACGGACTCGATGGACGTGAGTCTGAATGAACTCTGGGAGATGGTTATGAACAGGGAAGCCTGGCGTGCTGCGATACAAGGGGTCACAAAGAGTTGGACACAACTGAGCGACTGAACTGAACTGAATAGAATGTTATCATGCTTTGATTTTAAAAAATATCTATTCTAAAACTGTCTACAGATAACTCGACACAATTATCTAGAAGAGGAAAAAATGCATTTTTCAAAAACCAAGTTTTTAAAAGTCAGTAAAAGGAAATCTTGGTACCCAAAATGCCACAATTAGAAATGGAACTGTAGAGAATCTTATATGTGGTTGTTGTGGGGTGAAAGCTTTCAGCAGATGATCAGAATGGTGGAGAAGACAAAATGAAGCTATATGGGCATCGTATGGTACCTTCATATCACACGGAGGCTACTCGAGAGGATGGAGCCTAGCCTGAGAGCTAGCGGTGGTCTGGCAAGAGCCCTTGCACCGTCAGGACCCTCCAGGAGTCCCGGGGTCCCTGGATGGCAGGGGACGCACCAGGAGGCCTGCCCACAGCAGCCTGGAAGCAAGGCAGGGGCTCCTGCTCCCGTCGGCTCAGCCCGGAGGGCTGGCAGCCCCGAGCCTGCATGCCCGGATTAGAGTCCACGCCACGTGATGGGACTCGCTGAGAGACTTAAGGAAAAGGGCAGCTTACTGGGTTTTATACTACCTTTTAAAATAATCATCTTTGCTGTTGTGGAGGGAATGGGCTGGTCAGGAGTGAGCAGATAGTGTAGAGATGAGTTAGGAGACAGTTGTGAGAGTCTAAACAGGAAATGACGGCAGCTTGGGTTGGCTTTAACAGGCCTCTGTGGAGAAGAGATTTGATGCAAGATGTGGGTTCAAGATACGAGATAGATGGAAGAGATATATGGATTGGAGATGTGTTTTACTCCAGATCATTTCTAAGTTTGGCGCTTAAGTAATCAGGTGGATGATATGCTAGCTAACTGAACTATGAGTGATATATAATCTAGGGCAAAATATATCCCAGGAAATGTCCTCACGGACCAAGTGGGAATCTTCCTTTTTTTATAAAAACACAGCTGAAACATAGGTAATGAAGTGCTTACTCTGAGCATCACAAAGACAGAACGAAAACTTAAAACATCTTTAATGCCACAATCTGTACTTTTTACCCTCTCATGAGGCTTCCCTGGCGGCTCAGTGGTAAAGAATTCACCTGCAATGCGGGAAACCCGGGTTCCATCCCTGGGTCAAGAAGATCCCATGGAGGAGGAAACAGCAACCTACTCCAGTATCCCTGCCTGGAGAATCTCATGGACAGAGGAGCCTGGCGGGCTACAATCCAGGACTCAAAGAGTGGGACACAAATGAGCCACACACACACACACACACACACACACACACACACACACACACAGAACGGTCACTAATGCTCAGAAATAGGAAGTTTCCTCAAAGTAAAGGAAAATCCTAAACCCAGGATGACGACCCTTAGCGCCCCTCTCTGTGGGGGCTCCTTCCTCCTCCAGACGCAGGTGTGGTGACGTCACTGGGGGCGGGGTCTCTGGGAAGTGCTCCTGACCCCCACCCTCCTCTAGGCTGAGGGGTGCCTCCAGCAGGAGCGCTGACGTTCCCTTGGCACCGCCTGCCCCCAGATCCCGTGCCCATCCCTGGAGGAGTCCAGTCAGCGGGATACCCAGACCAACTCCTAACCCTGAAGGAAGCAAGGAAGGAGGAAAGAAGAAACATTTTCTGCTTAAAAACCTGTTTGATTAGGGGAGGCCTTGCCCCTGGTAAGTGAATCCACATGGTAAAGCCAAATCTTGTCGGTTGTACATCTGACTCTGCGCTGTTTCATTACACTTTTAGTTTGGGAGGACGGTTTCTTTTGATCATCTCAAATTGTTTCAGCTACACAAAGGAGGAAAAGAAAAGTTTGAGGTGGGGTCCAGGACCCCCGTGTCTAGGGCAGCGGTGAGGCTCCAACTGAGACAGCAAGGGCCGTAGCTTTGCAAGGAGTGTGAATTCCAGGGCGGTCCCCAGGGACACGCACGTCTGCCACCTGGCCTGCCTCCTCTCCCCAGAATGCTGGCTCCTTCCTGCTGTCATGAAGCTTAAAGCCTGGTCTGCAAAAGAGTTTTCTCTACAAGAAATGAATACTGAGTTTCAGTAAAGCATTTGGATTCAGCTTCCAAACAGTGAAAAGATGAGGGCAAACATGGAAAAGGAGGCAGGAGGAAAGAGAGGAGGCTTCTTTGCATTCAGGACATCTGGGAGTTTTGCAACTGACAAACTCAGCCTTCAGGACATGAAGGGTCAGTGACCACCTGCCTTTCTCCTTTCTCTACACTCTCCCCTCCTCGGGCGGGCTGCCCTAACTCTTGACTAATAGAAGGTCCACGGGGGGCTGCAATGGGAGATGCTCTGTGGGCTCGGAGGGTACGCTGTTGACATGGCAACTCCCGGGAGTCAGAACAAGTCTGAACAGGCTCCGGGTGAGAGCGCGGAAGGCACCCTCGCACGGCTTCATCAGCCTTCATGGGCTTCTGAGACTTCCCTCTGGGAGACCAGCTGCAGGGCCTGCCCACCACGCCTGGCCAGGCTCCAGCGCTGACTTCTGCTCTGTGAACTGTCACCGGCTCTTTACGGATCCCCTCACATTAAGAAGGGCCCTCAGCGAGCGGTAAAGCTATGGTCTTTGAAGCAGGATGCCATAGCCCAAGTCCTGACTCACGGCTCTGAGTTTGAACCTGCGTTAGTGATCGAATGCCCCTGCGTGCATCTCACTCCATCCACAAAGGGGAGGTGACTTCAGTCACCTGGTGACATCAGGGCCCCCTTCCTAAGGCTGTGAGCACTGAGGGTTGCTTAGGAGACACTTAGAGCACCACTCGAACCAGTATGTCAGAATCAGAACAAACTGAATGTGTTCTAAGAATAGAAGCTATTGTCTTATGATCCTGCTAAGTCGCTTCAGTCGTGTCCGACTCTGTGTGACCCCATAGATGGCAGCCCACCAGGCTCCCCCGTCCCTGGGATTCTCCAGGCAAGAACACTGGAGTGGGTTGCCATTTCCTTCTCCAATGCGTGAAAGTGAAGTCGCCCAGTCATGTCCAACTCTTAGTGACCCCATGGACTGCAGCCTACCAGGCTCCTCCATCCATGGGGTTTTCCAGGCAAGAGTGCTGGAATGGGGTGCCATTGCCTTCTCTGGCCTTATGATCCTAGGGTTGAGTATAAATAAAAGGCATACGGTTTCTACCATGTCATCAGGACCAGCTACAGAACAAGTGACTTGGTCCACTGCTCACCAGGGCCCGGGCACTGGAGTGAGCACTTTGCCTGTTTGTTTTTAGTTTTCACTTGTTTCCTGTGGTTCTAGTTCATTTGCAAGAAGAGATGTTCCCCTTGCTCCCACACACACACTTCCTGAACTGGGGGGTCCCAGAACAAACATGGTCCTGATTACAGGGACCACAGACATCCACCTCCACATGATTTAGACAAAGTGAGTTTACATTTGTGATCGACAAACACCATGAGCTGATTATAAGAAATACAAGAAGTTGGAAGTTCAATATAACCAAGTTCTGAGCATATTTAACAAAGAAATTGATAGTGTTGCTGTGAACGCTACTGAGGCTTATCTAAAGGTTAACTCTTTTTCTTTTTTTTCCTGCACTGTCTGGCCTGTGGGGTCTTACTTCCCCAGTCAAGGATTGAACCCGTGCACTGTGAAGTGGAAGCATGGACTGCTAACCACTGGGCTTCAGGGAAGCCCTTAATTCACTTATAATAGACTCTGAAATTTCAGTGGTTCTAGTCGGACCCAACTGAGCGACTTCACTTTCACTTCTCACTTTCATGCATTGGAGAAGGAAATGGCAACCCACTCCAGTGTTTTTGCCTGGAGAACCCCAGGGACGGGGGAGCCTGGTGGTCTGCCGTCTATGGGGTCGCACAGAGTCGGACACGACTGAATCGACTTAGCAGCAGCAGAAGGTCTGAGGAAGAGGATGTGAGGGAAGGACATGGGAAGCTGATGGACTTCACTGCCCGTGAGAATTAATGGTTTTATTATAATACTCTACCCACATCTATAAGCTTCCCTGGGGGCTCAGATGGTAAAGCATCTGCCTGCAGTGCTGGAGCTGGGTTCCATCCCTGGGTTGGGAAGATTCCCTGGAGAAGGAAATGGCAACCCACTCCAGTACTGTAGCCTAGAAAACTCCATGGACTGAGGAACCTGGTGGGCTGCAGTCCATGGGGTCACAGAGTCGGACACGACTGAGCGACTTCACTCCGCTTCTTCCACATCTACAGTTCTCAACTTTTCACGAGTTTAAGAAACAGAAGACCCAGATCCACTTTCCCTTAGCCTGGGAAGTGTAAGGGATATTTTTAGAATAATCATAGACTAGAAACGGACTAGCTGGTTCCAGGGAAAGCTCAGGTGAGAACTGCTGGTCTCTTACTTTGCTCACAGTTGGCTGGCCTTAGCCTTCATCCCCCTCAAGTAAGTTCCCTCTGCTCCTGTTTTATTTCAGGCTTTTTATGAGAAATGGATGCTGAATTATAACCTATGCTTTTGGCCACCTATATATATAATGACAATCTTCCCCCCTTTAATTTGGCAGTCACTAAGCATTATTATGTTTTCTTATTAAAAAAAAAAGTACTCTTGCCTTCCAGTCAAATCTGCCATCCAGTGGGTCTAAAATTTCTGTGATCGCCTCTCCTTTTGTCTGGGACATGCTTCCTCCTTCATGAAATCAGACAAGTCAAATGTGAATCCCAGCTCCAATGGGACAACAGGAGTGTTACTCACATGGATGAGATGCAATGTCATGTATATGGAGTGTGGGCAGCGCCTGGCACACATCTGGACCTCGGTAAAGGGTGGTACCGTCAGCATCTCTGTCAGGGGTGTGCTTCTCCAGGAAACCCTGGTCCCAGCATCAGGACCACCTCCCTCTTCTGGTGCTTCCTCTGAGGGCCCCATCTGCCCCCACACCCATCTTGACCTCGGCACAGCAGGGGCTGGGGCTGCCCTGAGGCTCAGCACAAACCTTGCTGGTGCAGACAGGCTCCTGTCCAGCCCTGGAGAGCAGGCCCAGCAGGGAGCTGAGAGCCACCAGCCCTGGGCTGGAGAATGGCATGCCGGTCACCAGGCAGAGGAATTTGCTGGAAATGGAACCTAAGATTGAATATGCCCTGGAGTGGACAGGGCTGGGAAGAGACTGCAGTTCCTCAGACAAACTGAGAAACGCAGCACTTCTGTGTGGAGAGGGCTCTGTTTGCAACGTACCCACAGGAAACTGGGACATGTCATTTCTGAAAATATCAAGTCTTAAGTGCTTACATTTTACCACAGTTGTTAAGCATATTATTTCCTCCTGACAAGTTCAAAGGACTTTTACAGGTCATTCAGGAGGGAATTATTCAGCATACTTGTTCACTTTGTCTCTTCACTCAAAGTCATGCCCATTAGATTCTGAAAAAAATAAAAATAATAGCAGCATCATTTTGGTTCTAACACTTTCACTCTCACCTGTTTGCTGTATTTGTCGTCTGCCATGAACCTTCATTAGCACTGCGTGTTAAACCCGCAGGCAGCAAATGCTTTTTAAGAAGTGGAGTTAGATGTGCAAGGTTTTAGCGTTTACAAACCCTGTGACTTACAGTCTAATTGTAGGAGATTATATCTGTATCTTTCCATATTAGCCATAATGAGACTTTTATAGAGTAAATAGATATTGTACTTACTGTTGGTGATCACATCACAGACATATAACCAATGGAGAACTGGCTCTCTGTAAGATCTTGATTTCCAATTTGTTCAAAACACCAGAAATTTTGTACAAATTTTTTCATGTGCTTTCTGTGTTAAACTTCACTAACGAACACAATGTATGCATATTCATAAAGGCCAAATGTTACTGGGTGAAACAGATTCTCCAAGCAATTATGTTTTTGGCAGGTGTAAGTCGACTGTCCTCAGAAGCTCAGAGCTTCCCAAGCACCTTGAATGTGTTGGTCAGATCTCACGTCCCAACAATAAAACAATCACTAATTCTTTGGGCATTTGAGACCTGAAAGCTCAGACACAACTCAGGGGACTTTGAGACTCCAGTCTATTTTCTTTCCTGCATGCTAAGGTCGTTTCTCAGCGACAAGGGGGATAGAAATTCTCCACCACGTGGGGACCTGGCTGAGGCTCCCTTTCTTACAGTTTCCATCTCCTCCATGTTCTGTGTTCCCCGAAATCCTGGCTCTAGATCAGGAGTGTCAGCTGGGAGACAAGCTGGGGAGTAAGTGGGAGAAATCTCTCTCTGCTTCACTTGACGTCAGAATTCTGCCTCGAGAATCCATCCTCGGAATTCACTACACAGTGGTCAGTGGGGGCCATTTCTGTTTTGATTCTTAAACCTGCCTTCTTGCTCCACGTGTCTGAGGAGCTTCAGGGCTCTGAGAATGGTCCATCCAAGATGACAATTTCTTTCTTGTTTTTATGCATGTAAAATGTCAGCTACTTCAGATAAAATGCAGTCACACTTACCCCATGCATTTAGGTGAGCAAACTATGATGTTAACATGAAATTTTACCTACTTTACATAATTAGAATTTTTCAGTATGCTCATTTCTACGGAAAAAATAAACGGGTTCTGAAAAAATGGGTGACTATTTTAAATGTTTCAGAAACAGAAGCACCAAGACTAAGACGGGAAAGGAGCAACAGCCTCTTTGAAAGAGCAGGCGGCGGCTGCTCTTTGGTAGAAAGCTCTGAGAAATGCTCCCAGCACGGAGCTCAGAGGGGAGTGACAGATGGGGGTGAGCTTCCACCGTGGCCCAGAGTTTCCCGGGCAGGGAGCCTTCCTGCAGGCTCTTGGTTCACCTTCATAACCTTCCAGAAAATGCCCCTCCCTGGTCAAACCTCCTCCCTTGACCCGCTCTTTCATTCCTGGGAAAATTATCCAGAAGCCGGGTGTAGCCTCCTCCAGTGGAATTCGACTCAGCGCTGATCTTCAGCAGCACCTCATGCGTGAAGACAATGGAAGGTGCAGGAGAGCCTGGGGGGTCCTGGAGCTGACGTCCCCCCCCCAGGAGGAAGGAGCAGACTCCTTGAGTAAACTGCTTAGGCCTCACACACAAGCCCCACCCCTCAGCCTGGGGGCCTCCTGCTGACTCCAGGCTCCACCCTCCCTCCCGCGCAGCTCTGCCTCCTCGTCCCCTCTGCAGAGTCCTGCCCCTTCCTATTCTCCCAGTGACTTCCTCTAAACGTGTGTTCTGACAGCTCCTGAGGCTCTATATGTCAAGAATGGAGAGAAGTCAATGCAGACGGTACTAAAGCAAGCACCCTCCAAAGCGCAGTCAACCCCCAGCCTTCGGATGGTTGTACCTCTGCCCTGTGAAAATTCAGTCACAGTGATTCTCACCAGTTTCTTGCTCTGGGGACCTGTTATCATTCACATCGAGCAGAGCTCCAGGCCCAGGCGATCCATTACCTTTTTGCCGAGTGCCCTGACTGGGAAAACTGCTGTTGCTAAGTCGCTTCAGTTGTGTCCAACTCTGTGCAACCCCATAGACAGCAGCCCATCAGGCTCCTCCGTCCCTGGGATTCTCCAGGCAAGAACACTGGAGTGGGTTGCATTTCCTTCTCCAATGCATGAAAGTGAAAAGTGAAAGCGAAGTCGCTCAGTCGTGTCTGACTCTTAGCGACCCCATGGACTGCAGCCCATCAGGCTCCTCCGTCCATGGGATTTTCCAGGCAAGAGTACTGGAATGGGGTGCCATCGCCTTCTCTGGACTCGGAAAGACGTCCTCGCAAAGCTTGGGATCCTTGCTAACGCCCGGTCCTTGTGCTCAGTGCCCCCAAGTTCCCAGTGGCCACAAGGGCCCCTCGCCACCCTCCCAGCTTGTCCTCACCTGCTCTCTGGGTCTTGTACCAACTGATGCGCTCAGACTCTTCATTTCAAGATTCAGAGGGGATGAGTCAACAGTGGGTTCTGCACAGAGGCTGGGATGCTCTTTGCCCACATTCTCCAGCTCACCCACGAGCTCCCCACGGCCTCATGCACTGCCCACTGCTGGTCACAGAATCATAGCGACACGGAGAGTGATGTATTTTACACTCGCTCTGTTTGGAGGAAGCTATTTTGGAAGCATTTGCATGCTGGTCCCTTTTTACTTTTGTAAACCCATCTTGGTATCGCTGGATCAACAACCATCTTGTGGCACCTGGCTCACCCTACCTGCAACATTGCTGGAGACCATGTTTGGTGTAAAGGTTATTCCCTTTTACAGGTAACGCATTTGTTCCCAGAGGAAGAAGGGTCGTTATCATGAACAATTGGGCCAAAATAGACTGGCTGTTCTTGTGGAACTGCCTGATAACATAGAGCTACCACAGATGAGAGAATTTTCCTCCACGCTGGTCTCAGTAGTGTCCCCAGATTGGACCATGCAGATGGATGTCTCCAGTCTCAAAAGTGTCCCCTGTCTTTATCTTCATTCCTAGGAAATAGAAATGAGAGTCCCTTGAACTGCAAGGAGATCCAACCAGTCCATCCTAAAGGAGATCAGTCCTGGATTTTCAGTGGAAGGACTGATGCTGAAGCTGAAACTCCAATACTCTGGCCACCTGATGCGAAGACCTGACTCACTTGAAAAGCCCCTGATGCTGGGAAAGATTGAGAGCAGGAGGAGAAGGGGATGACAGAGGATGAGATGGTTGGATGGCATCACCGACTCAATGGACATTGGTTTGGGTGGGCTCCTGGAGTTGGTGATGGACAGGGAGGCCTAGCATGCTGTGGTTCACGGGTTCACAAAGAGTCGGACATGACTGAGCGACTGAACTGACTGAACTGAACCAAGCAGATAGAAGAGAGACAGGAGCCGTTCTGAAGACATGATTGACTATTTCTGTGACATACACGGGCCCCTTCAAACCCTCAGATTCCCGAAGGAGCGGATCTCACAGAAAGTGGAATGGTTCTAAGTAATGAATTTGCTGAAAAGAAATAAGAAATAAGAATGTGATTTACATCCAAGAACCACAGGTTTCATTTTGCAGTAGGCTGTCTAAAGGAAGTAAGAACCTGGATGCTCTCCATGACTTCACGGTGGCACACACTGACAACACGCCGCAGACAGAGCGGCACCCACCCCTCAGGGCCTTTCCCAAGGGAAAGCACTCCATGACCCCAGTGTCCCGTGGGCGCCTCCCCTCACTGTCCCTGATGCTCCGTGGATGCCCTCCCTTCAAGGTCCCTGATGCCCTGTGGACACCCTCCCCACATTGTCCCCTCATGCCCCGTGGACGCCTTCCCCTCACTGTCCCCTCGCGCCCCGTGGATGCCCTCCCCTCATGGTCCCTGACACCCTGTGGACACCCTCCCTTCACTGTCCGCTCATGCCCCATGGACACCCTCCCCTCACTGTCCCTGACACCCTGTGGACGCCCTCCTCTCACTGTTTCTGATGCCCCATGGATGCCTTCCCCTTACTGTCCCTGACACCTCGTGGATGCCCTCCCTACACTCTCCCCTGACGCCCCATGGATGCCCTCCCTTACTGCTCCCTGATGCCCGGTGGATGCCTTCTCCTCACTGTCCCATCACGCCCCATGGATGCCCTCCCCACACTCTCCCCTGATGCCCTGTGGATGCCCTCCCCTCACTGTCCCCTCACACCTCATGGATGCCCTCCCCTCAATGTTTTCTGACCCATGGAACCCTCCAGGATCCCCATGGACTGCTCCCCACACCCGAGCACAGCCTGCAGCTTTGACACCAGAGAGGCAGGACATAGGCTGCACTCCTTCCACCAAGGGGAGAGGAAGTCTTACTTACAGGGCAGACTGTCATCCCACATGCAAGTCTGAGCTCAGGGTCCTGGTGCTCACACTGCTCTCCACACTGTGCTGAGCCTCTGCACTGTGCCTGATCGTCCATCTACACCGTCTGGCTCACTGGTGTTTTATACTCATCATTGTCATCCTTGTGCTTGCAGGAATTGATACTTGGTGGACAGGGAGAGCATCCAACTTGCCTGTTACAGTCACATTTAAATGCAAAGAGAATAAGATTCTAAAGTTCACAGGGGAAAAACCTAGTGGACATTTTGAAAATATTCTAAGGCTTTGTAAACTGAGATGCACATTTGTATGACTGTGTCAAATACTTCTTACGACTGTCACCATTTGTTAATGATATTTTGCACTTAGTTTTGTGGGGAAAAGCTACACATGGGCTTCCCAGGTGGCACAGTGGTGAAGAATCCACTTGCCAATGCAGGAGACCCAAATTTGATCCCTGGGTCAGGAAGATCCCCTGGAGTAGAAAAAGGCAATCCACTCCAGTATTCTTGCCTGGAGAATCCCACGGACAGAGGAGCCTAATGGTTCACAGGGTCACAAAGAGTCAGACATGACTGAGCACAGGCATACACACTTATACATTGTGACACACACAATTTTCTTTTTAATTTTTGAATGCTAATTTCAACACTGTAGCAGGGAGTGATCTCTGTGAAGTAACTAACTCAGTAGGAGGATTAGCAAACAATCAACAGGCTGTTAGCAGACAAGATACACACAAGGTCCAGCTCTGCTTTCTAACAAACTCCCAGATGGGAGGCAGTGCTGGGGCTCCTGAGCACCGGCCCAGATCAGGCTCTGGCACTAACCATGGAGCCAACGGCCCTTCCTCCTGGCTCCCTCTTGGCCCTGCCCCAGACTCCTCTGAATGCCAGCCAAACCCTTGAGTCCTTCCTTAAGACAGAGGACAGACAACCCTCATCCTGAACTGAGCAAGCATTTTGATAGGAAGCCCTTCGTTATTCACAAAGTCTTGGCATTTAACCTTGCACTGACCTAGACATCAAAAAACTATCATGCCCTTTTCTCCTGCAGAAATGAGACCTGGACTGGTCTCAGGGAGCAACACAGGCTCCCACTCAGAAACCTTAATTTAAATTTTTAAAGCTAAGAATTCACACAGTTTCACTCTTCATTTCTGCATAACTTTGCATGTTTAGAGCCTCTTTACAGCTTATTGGCAGGTGTAGTTTTTCTGCATTAAAAGTCATTCTAAAAGGTAAGTCACTTACCTTTACCTTTTTAAAGGGACGCATAGAAGAACGTTCCGATTTTGTCATCAGAAACTCACTTTTGAAGTTGTGTCTGGACTGAAATTTTCTTTTTAGCCTGCCACAGAAAGGAAGGTTACTATATTTTCTGCACGTGCATGGGTATCTAGCTTCAAACAGTAAATCAACAGCAGCACTTGCAGACAGGGCCATCACAGTTTAACCTACATTATTCAATGCTTGTGGCCTTAACAAACCCTGTTTTCAAAACCAAACTGGCCACACAAAAATGAATCCTTTTTTAATGACAGTGACAGATCTCTCTTTTTCCTAGTCCCAGGCTCCCTCTCTCATTAGTAAAAGATAAACTCTCTTTTGACCAATGGCTCACCTAAATATTCCTGTCACTGGGAGGTGGGGGTGGTCAATGGAAAATCCAGCAAGTCAGCAGCACCAGTATCCTTCTGAGGCAAAAAATCAAAGTGCGGTCATTGTCTCTACTCAGCTGGTGCCCTACAAACACTCTTATTTTAATTTGCCCTAAGGGGAATGCTGGTCAGAGGAGCAGGCCATCTGGGGCAATCGGAAGTCTTTGGCTGTTGAGGAAACCTGCCAGCTCACTCCTGCCTTGAGCCAGCCTTGAATGCTATTTCTATCTCTGTGTCTTCTTGGCACAAGGGCCTTCTCCTTAATCTCATCTTTGTTTGCTGGACGACATTTTCTGCTGGGAGCCAGCACGGGAGATCCAACCCATGGCAAAGGTCATGTGGAAGAGATCTGACAGGCAAGGCAGATCAGGACTTGAGGGACTCCCTGATCCCACCCATGACAAGGTCATGTGGAAGAGATCTGACAGGCAAGGCAGATCAGGACTCAAGGGGTCTCCGGGATCTGCTCAAGCATCTACCCCTGAAACCAAAATCTGTCTGTTATACTACACTCTTCTGACATTAACGGGCTATCCCCAATCACCTTTCACTGGAAAATTAACTTAGAGCTCCAGTTAATAGTCTCCTGCTTATAAAAGGAGTGTCTCAGCTCAAACCTCTCTGCTGGCAGTCTAGCTTGTGTGACAGGTTTATCCACACTCTTGCTACCACACACATGATTGTTCACAACCTCTCAACCATAAACAGCACAGAGAGTTTGGAGTATTTTGAAAGTCTTAGTTAGCATAGGGCTTTTCTAAAGATAAAAATCACGTTGTTGAAGAGTTTCATTGCTTAGTTAATGATTGCTACCAGGCCTCTATACCCTTAGGCACCTGGGAGTATGTTAATCAATGTAATTGGAATGTAGAAAAAGAAATATAGTAGTTTTGATGTTAGTAATACTAGACTTTTGAGTTAATGACTTTTCTCTGTTATAAATTACTGTACTCCTCTTTCTTTGTTATAAATCATTGTATCCTTGCTATGTAAGAATGTAACTTTATCACTATCTTAAGACTAAGCAGATCTTAAGGGAAAACAACTTTTCTGATTGACTAACCTTTATCAATAGAAAGAAAGATAGGGCCATAAAATGTTAATTGGTCTCCAGACCAGACGATATTGTAAACAAACATAAGACCCTTGTAAGAACAAAGGTATGCAAAGAACACTCTGTCTTTAGATAAGGGTCAGAGCAGCTGACCTTGTGTGACTCTGCTTCTTACATTTATCTCTATGTACAACTTAAAGTATAAAAGCTTCCCTGAAAAACAGAGATGGACCAGTTCCATGAAAGCCTGGTTCCCCTGTGTCGTTCGTTCGTTCGTTCTTTCTTTCTTTCTTTCTTTCTTTCTTTCTTTCTTTCTTTCTCTCTCTCTCTCTCTTACTCTTTTTCAGGCTGATCCTTTGGAGCACAGGAGCCCTCTGTGTTCACTTATTTGCCTAGGCTTCTAAGACCTGAATGGGAAGGTGCTCTGCATCTTCACTCCCTTGGGAGACCGGGAGGCCGCCTGCAGCCTATGTGAACGGTGCAAGTCCCTTGTCTTGGGGCTTTATTGGCTTTCTGTGTAAACCAAGGAATATCAGCCTCTATTCTATTCCTCTCTCTCTCTTTGCTTATTGCCGATGCCTTTCCTCCTGAGGGAATCCCTGGATCCAACTGGGGCTGGACCCTGGTAGTTTTCCACCCAGTGGCAGTGGACACAGGCTGTGAGCTGGACTCTCTCTCACCAAGCCAGCTCTTCAGAAAGTTCTGGCCTCCGCAGCACTCCATTGGTACACCACTTCCACTGGGAGAGTTCTGACCAGTGCACCTACTGAAGGCTCATCTGTTTAACTCGGCAGCCAAGGCAGCTTCAGTCCTGCCCTGGGGCTACTCATCAGTTATAGACCCAGCTCTTCCTTCTTTTTAAGGTGGTTATCTTTTTAAAACCCCCCTTAATAAAAGAGGTTGCTAATTTAAACATCTCTCTTCTGGTTATATTTGGAAACATAAAATAGGTTAACAATCAAGATTGACTTTGTCCTGGGTAAGAGAGAAGCGCTGTACTTTTACCCCACAGGTGTTGGTAATGAAGCCCAGTCCTGCTTCCAGCTTCTCTGGGCTCCTTGGCTCAAAGTCTGACTTTAGTGGAGTGTTCTCTTTAGCCCTCTGAAACTTGTAAAGGGAGAACTCTTCCTTTTTAAAATATATCTTCTTTTAGTTTTTTCTATAAGTGTTTAAGATAAAGTGCAAACTCTTTTCTAGTGCCTAGAATTCATAAACACAGAACCTGAGACAGTCTACTTATTCTAAGAATTAGAAATAATAACTCCAAAAGGAAAAATGTTGCCTTTTTAGTTTTTGTTATGCTTTGTTTTGTGTTTTTGTTGGGGGGGGCATTTTATTTGTTCTTATTTGGGGAAGTGAAAGAGAGTTAGTTGCTCAGTCATGTCCGACTCTTCACTGTAGCCCACCAGGCTCCTCTGTCCAGGGATTCTCCAGGCAAGAATACTAGAGTGGGTTGCCATTTCCTTCTCCAGGGGATCTTCTCAACCCAGGGATCCAAGTCAGGTCTCCTCCATTGCAGGCACTTTCTTTACTGACCAAGCACCCCAGGTTACCTGCAAGGGGGAATGGGGTTGCAATAAGACTTCTTTGAAAATTGTAATTATTTGTATTTTCCTATACCACTGTTTCTTCTCCTATTTAAAGAACTATACAGTCCATGATTTGGACTCTAAAACTAATCCCAAAGTGTCAAGTAGAGGTTAATGTCGCTTCAACCCTGCACTTGGCCTCAGGAATGCTCCCCTTCCCCACTCACTCTCACTCTGGACTCAGCAGCCCTGGTCCGGCTGCACTGTGACCCTCATCTCCTACTTAAAGCCCTCTCTGTGTTGAGTAAACTCAAGAGAGTTTGAAATGTTTCCAGTGCTGTATGACCACTTGCTGAGCTTCCCTGGTGACTCAGTCAGTAAAGGATCTGCCTGAAATGCAGATCTGGGTTCGATCTCTGGGTCAGGAAGATCCCCTGGAGGAGAAAGTAGCAACCAACTCCAATAATCTTGCCTGGAGAATACAATGGACAGAGGAAGCTGGCAGGCTACAGTGTATGGGGTGGCAAAGAGCCAGACACAACTGAGCAACCAACACAATACGCAATATGTCCACTTGTTACATCTTCCCATTCAGAAAGGTTTTCAACAAAGTGACTGTGGCTTACATGGGATGTGAGTTCAGTCACTCAGTCGTGTCCAGCTCTTTGTGACCCCATGAACTGAAGCATGCCAGGCTTCCCTGTCCATCACCAGCTCCCGGAGTTTATTCAAACTCATGTCCATTGAGTCGGTGATGCCATCCAACCATCTCATCCTCTGTCATCCCCTTCTCCTCCTGCCTTCAATCTTTCCCAGCATCAGGGGCTTTTCTAAGGAGTTAGTTTTTCACATCAGGTGGCCAAAGTACTGGAGTTTCAGCTTCAGCATCAGTCCTTCCAATGAATATTCAGGACTGACTTCCTTGAGGATGGACTGGCTGGATCTCCTTACAGTCCAAAGGACTCTCAAGAGTCTTCTCCAACACCACAGTTCAAAAGCATCAACTCTTTGGTTCTCAGCTTTCTTTATAGTCCAACTCTCACATCCATACATGACTACTGGAAAATCCATAGCTTTAACTAGATGGACCTTTGCTGGCAAAATAATGTCTCTGCTTTTTAATATGCTGTCTAGGTTTGTCGTAGATTTTCTTCCAAGGAGCAGCATCTTTTAATTTCATGGCTGCAGTCACCATCTGCAGCGATTTTGGACCACAAGAAAGTAAACTCTGTCACTGTTTCCACTGTTTCCCCATCTATTTGCCATGAAGTGATGGGACCAGATGCCATGATCTTCGTTTTCTGAATGTTGAGCTTTAAGCCAACTTTTTCAGTCTCCTCTTTCACTTTCATCAAGTGGCTCTTTAGCTTTTCTTCACTTTCTGCCATAAGAGTGGTGTTACCTGCATATCTGAGGTTATTGATATTTCTCCCAGCAATCTTGATTCCAGTTTGTGCTTCATCCAGCCCAGCATTTCACATCATGTAGTGATAATATACACCCTTGAGTTAGTCCTTTCCCAATTTTGAATCAGTCTGTTGTTCCATGTTCAGTTCCAACTGTTGCTTCCTGATTTGTATACAGAAATCTGCATACATATTTCTCAGGAGGCTGGTCAGGTGGTCTAGTATTCTGAAGAATTTTACACAGTTTGTTATGATCCATACAGTCAAAAACTTTGGCATAGTCAATAAAGCAGAAATAGATGTTTTTCTAGAACTCTCTTGCTTTTTCAATGATCCAATGGATGTTGGCAATTTGATCTCTGGTTCCTCTGCCTTTTCTAAATCCAGCTTGAAAATCTGAAACATCTTGGTGCATGTACAGTTGAAGCCATGCTTGGAGAATTTGGGGCATTAGTTCACTAGCATGTGAAATGAGTGCAATTGTGCAGTAGTTTGAACATTCTTTGGCATTGCCCTTCTTGGGTTTAGAATGAAATCTGGCCTTTTCCAGTCCTGTGGCCTCTGCTGATGGGACGTGAGCCATCAAACTGAAACTAAGCTCATACAGAAGGGCACTGAGCAGGCCACCAGCTTCCCGCCAGGCCTGCTTGAGCCAAAATAATTGTGGAATTCAGCAGAAGAACATGGAGAAGGATGGAAAGAACCATGAACGTCAGAGCCCATAATTGAAAGCTTTCAGCAACAGCCTTCCTTGTTTGTTATGCTGCCATTCACTGCCTGTGAACCTCTTTGGTCCTCTGGTTCACAATTTCTTGGCCCATCGTTACCCCAGACTTCTTATTCCTAAGGGTGGAGAGCAAGCTTGCTCTCCAGGGGCCTGATTATAAAAGTTTAAACAGTAAAGAGAAAAGGGTGGGAGTCTTGTGACTGAAGAAGACAGGGCATCAGACTCAGGAAGTGAATCCCCACTGCCCAGCGACCTACCTTTAGGAGGCTGGGAATCCTAGCCACATGCAGGAAATACATTTCAGTCTTGAATGTGTATCACCCAAAACCCACAGCACACACCTCATTGTAAATGAGAGGACGGGGTGTATTATTCTTGATGGAATCTTGTTGTTATTGCCAATTTACAGAAAATCAGATTCAAAAAAGTGCCAATTTTAATAGCTTTACACAAGTAGGCTTCACTGAAATAGTAAAGCCATTGTAAAATCAAACAATACTTCCAAGGAATGACCACAGTACAAACTCAAAAAGAATTCCCATCTTATTTCTAAAGCAACAAACTCTGAATCAACACAAGACTTTCAGTGCACTATTCCATAAGGGTAAACTCTTCAGCTGACAAATATCAGTGCCTTGCATGATTAGAATAGTCAGTCAAGCAGAAATTTTTATACAACAAAATCAATATATGTCACTAAAATTGTTTTGTAGTTGTAAGAAATGATCTAGGATATTCAGATCATTCATAATGCATTCATAAAAAAATGTCCAATAACATCACACCCACACTTCCTAATCCATCACTCGGACTGACGGCTTGAGGTTCATACTTCATGCTGTCAGATGGGTCTCACCAACAGTCACACTGAGCTTGTTTTGTGGCATGACATTATATGCAGCATCACGATGGATTATGTTCACAAGAGGCTTTATTTATCAAATCATAAAGCTCATAAAATGCTTTATTATGAAATTATTTATGAAAATAAGAATACAGTTTAGCACTGAAACATAGTGATATTGACTAGTTCATCAGCTTCTACATCCATAGTCTCATTATACCTCTGCATTATGCCAATGGCTTGTTCTTTGGAAAAGCAGACTAGAGGGCTCTAATGCATCATTGTTTAAATAGCAGAGCATGTGTGAAAGTATTTTGTTGGTATAATCAGAACACAAGTATTTTTCTCACTGATATAAAGAATAGTCTGTGGTATGTTTTGGTTAGAACTGAACCTCTAGTGGCAATGATATGAGTAACTGCAGACAATCACACAAGTGATGTCCTTTAAGGGTGAGAAGGAGGGCAATGCCTGGGACCAGGACAAAGCCAGGAGTGGGCAGAGCACACTTAGACATCTCTGCTTCCTATTCAAACAAGGGCCACTCAGGTCTCAGCGAAATGCACATTTATGAGTTCTTCCAATGAGCAAAAGCTGATATCCAATGGCAATGCCAAAGAATGCTCAAATGCACAATTGCACTCATCTCACACACTAGTAAAGTAATGCTCAAAACTCTCCAAGCCAGGCCTCAGCAATACGTGAACCGTGAACTTCCAGATGTTCAAGCTGGTTTTAGAAAAGGCAGAGGAACCAGAGATCAAATTGCCAACGTCCATTGGATTATTGAAAGAGCAAGAGAGCTTCAGAAAAACATCTATTTCTGCTTTATTGACTATGCCAAAGCCCTTGACTGTGTGGATCACAACAAACTGTGGAAAATTCTGAAAGAGATGGGAATACTAGACCACCTGACCTGCCTCGTGAGAAACCTGTATGCAGGTCAGGAAGCAACAGTTAGAACTGGACATGGAACAACAGACTGGTTCCAAAGAGGAAAAGGAGTACGTCAAGGCTGTATATTGTCACCCTGCTTATTTAACTTATATGCAGAGTACATCATGAGAAACGCTGGGCTGGAAGAAACACAAGCTGGAATCAAGATTGCCAGGAGAAATATCAATAACTTCAGTAATGTAGATGACACCACCCTTATGGCAGAAAATGAAGAGGAACTAAAAAGCTTCTTGATGAAAGTGAAAGAGGGGAGTGAAAAGGTTGGCTTAAAGCTTAACATTCAGAAAACGAAGATCATGGCATTTGGTCCCATCACTTCATGGAAAATAGATGGGGAAACAGTGGAAACAGTGCCAGACTTTATTTTGGGGGGCTCCAGAATCACTGCAGATAGTGACTGCAGCCATGAAATTAAAAGACACTTACTCCTTGGAAGGAAAGTTATGACCAACCTAGACAGCATATTCAAAAACAGGGACATTACTTTGCCAACAAAGGTCCATCTAGTCAAGGCTATGGTTTTTCCAGTGGTCATGTATGGATGTGAGAGTTGGACTGTGAAGAAAGCTGAGCGCTGAAGAATCGATGCTTTTGAACTGTGGTGTTGGAGAAGACTCTTGAAAGTCTCTTGGACTGCAAGGATATCCAACCAGTCCACCCTAAAGCAGATCAGTCCTAGGTGTTCATTGAAAGGACTGGCTGAAGCTGAAACTCCAATACTTTGGCCACCTCATGCAAAGAGTTGACTCATTGGAAAAGACTCTGATGCCGAGAGGGATTGGGGGCAGGGGGAGAAGGGGACAACAGAGGATGAAATGGCTGGATGGCATCACCAACTCAATGGACATGAGTTTTAGTAAACTCCAGGAGTTGGTGATGAACAGGGAGGCCTGGTGTGCTGTGCTTTATGGGGTCACAAAGAGTTGGACACGACTGAGCGACTGAACTGAACTGAATATCCAGTGTCTAAATGAGTTACTTGCAGGTGGTTAAGAGAGGAAGTGAAAGTAAAACACAGGTAAGGGGGGACTACAGACTGCAAAATCAGAAAAATGTCAAGTACATCTGACCTTATTTTCCATACCTTGCAGGCAACAAATAATACCTGCATTGTTGTTCATTTAAAAGCTAAAAGTCCTCATGAAGATGAACTGATCTTCCCCAAATCATAACTGAGGAATGATGGTCTGCTCTCTCTCCTAGAGTAATTCCATCGTACTTTCTTACTGAACATTCTTCCTACAGAAAAGTCTTCAACATTCAGGGAACAAGAGCTTGACCTTCTATCACTTACTGCTGTTCAGTCACCAAGTCGTGTCTGACTCTCTGTGACCCCCATGGACTGCAGCCTGCCAGGCTCCTCTGTCCAAAGGACTCTCCAGGCAAGAATACCGCAGTGGGTTGCCATGCCCTCCTCCAGGGGATCTTCCCAACCCAGGGATTGAACCTCCACCTCTTACCTCTCCTGCATTGGCATATGGGTTCATTACCACTGTACTCCCTGTCTCTGGGTTGGTAATTCTTGCAGTCTCTCAGATTTGTCCTCCTCATTATATTTTCTGTGGTGATCTGTGGTCAATGATCCTTGATGCTACTGCTGTAAGTATTTGGGGCACCACAAACCCCACCCACCCAAGCCACTGAACTTAATCCTGAGCTTTCTGCCTGGCCTCTTAAGTCCAGTGGACTTGCAGGTACATAGACTTGTTAAAGACAGTTGAACATCAAATGAAGTGTTAAAAAGTGTTTTTAGAAAAGAAGAGTACTAAGCATGAATACAGTTTGGCCTTCTAAGCATCAGTGAGGCAGAAGTCAAAACAATATTAAAAACCAGAGAGCAAACGTGTGTCACGTTAAACACAAGAGGGTAAGGACAGGAAACATTCAAAGAGCAAAGAGAGGTCAACTCATTTTAAATCCAAATTAATGCAGCAGGAAAGGAAAGACTAAAATTAAATTCTGAAATGCTCTAATCGTATACTGAAATAAAGCTTGCATGAAGGCCACTGAAGATAAGGGCTGGTGGCTTATTGTAGGTATATCGCCAACGTTGCCAGTCCAGGGGAACATGAGCCAGGGACCACACTGAGGAGCCAGCCCAGCAAGTGGAGGCCAGGGCAGAGGAGTGGTCAGAAGGACTCCCTGGGACAACCATGTGGAGTCTTAAGAATGGGTCTGGGGGTTCCCCTGGTGGTTCAGTGGTTAAGAATCACCTTGCAATGCAGGGGATGTGGGTTCAACCCCTGGTTCAAGGAACTAAGATCCCACAATCTCAGAGCAATGAAGCCTGCCTGCCAAAACAACTGGAGCCCCTGAGCCAGATCCAGAGAGTTCATGCACCCCACCCAAATCCCGCGGGACACCGTGAAGGTGCCCAGGGAAGCAGTGTGCCCAGTGCAGATGGCACACAGTGAAGGTGCCACGACTAAGACCCTACACAGCCAATAAGTAACAAAGATTAAAAACAGAACGAGTCTGCGTGGAGGATGAGGAATGGGGATACTCTGAGAGAAGGGTCAGCAAAACAGACCCACCCGTGATGGACACAGGGCACCCGAGGTCCTCGGGCCCAGGGGATGTGAGGGGGAGGGCAGGGGTCCACTGGAGGGGCACGAGTGACCGTGAAGGGCCTCGCTGGAACAGTGAGTCAGGGCATCTGTTAGGTCACAGATGACCTAGTGAGGCTACAGAGAGTCTGAGGATCCCTGGGTTACTTCCTCTCTATCAAGGACCCGTTTAACTCAGGTCCCTGAGAATCCTGCCTACACATTTAAAATCCAGTGGCTCTCCTAAGATGCTCAGCGGGAATTGATCCTGGACTCTTGGCTCCTTAGCGCACCATCTGTCCTTTAAATCTTGTGACTCGATCTTCCATTTTAAAGGACTGTCACGGATCTTTTGCACATTTTTGTTTGGGCCTTGCTTTGTCCCCTTGTCTAGAAACACAACAGGCTTCTGTTGTAAGGGCTCCACTCTCCTGCCCACCATCCACCCCCTAATTACTCTGCATACTGGAATTGAGGAATCCCGCCCGTGGCAAAGGTCATGAGGAAGGAAGCCTGACAAAACGAAAGGGCGTGATCAGGCTTCAGGGGTTTCCCCTGGAGTTTCCTGAGCATCCACCCCCAAAAACCAGGGTCCGCCTGCTTTACTGTGTTGTGCTTTTCACCCACTCTTCTGACATTAGCAGGGGGCTGTCCCCCCACCACCTTTTCCTGGAAAAAGTTAATTTAGAGCTTTTAGATAATAAATCTCCTGGACATAATAAGAGTGTTTCAATCCAAAAACCCCTCTGATGGCTTTCTAGCCTGCCTGCTGGACTCTTACAGCTGTGCATGTGATTGATTGTGGCCTCCAGACTGTGAGAGGCACAGGAAGCTTAAAACGTCCTAGGAATGTAGGGGCTTCCGAGGAGTCAAAATCATTAGAATAGGACTGATTAAAGGTTTCATTTGTTGAGCCAATACTTGCTGCCAAATTTTCATATCTTTTATTTGTAGATATAGTTGGTATATAGAAAAAACAGGTAGTAGACCTGGTATTAGCAACATTAGATCTTCGAATTAAGTACTTTCTTTGTTATAACCCACTGCATCTTTGTTCTACAGAAATGTAACTTTATTTAGTACTTTGAGGGTGATGCAGACTAAAGAAAAGACATTTCTAGGGAAAAAGAGTTTTCTGGTTGATAGACATTTATCTAGGAAGAGGACCATTAAAATGTTAACAGGCCTCTTGGCCAGAAGATAATGTAACCCACCTGAGACCTTTTGTATACGGGAAGGTATGCAAAAAGAAAGCCTGGTTTCAATGAGGGTCAGGACTGCTTCCCCTGCATAACTCTGCATATTCCATTATTTCTTTATGTACAACTTGGAGTATATAAGCTGATTTTGAAAATAAAGTCTTGAGTCTTGCACCAATGTTGGGCTCCCCCATGTCGTTCTTTTCTCCCCCTTTCTGGCTGAATTCCCACCTGGAACATGGATGCCTGCCAAATCTACTTACTTGCCCTGGCTTCTAAGATCCACATAAGAGGGAGCCTAAGGTGGGGGTCCCTCTGCTATTCAGGTGGACACCAGTGGCCTACGTAGGTGGTGCAAGCTTCTTGTCTCAAAGCTTTATTGGTATCCCATGTAAACCAAGTTATTCAGCCTCTTTTTCTGCACCAATATTTCCTACTACACTATCCGTTTTTAATCTCTCTCTATATCTGTAATTAAATAAGTTTTTTCCTAGGATGCTGACTCAGTCCCTGCTTTGAATTCCCTGGATCCTCCAGGGCTGAACCCCAGCATCTGCACATGCTTTTCTTCTTTCTTCTTTTCTCATGACCCCCTTCCTGTCCCAACTGTGTGGTCAGCAACCTGCCCCCTCCACACGTCCTCCTGACCTTCATGTTGGTGCTTTTTCTCCCCAACTCTTTTCTTGGTTTCTATAGCTCACTTTTAGTCTCATCCTGCTGTCTGAGAAGGACTTGCATGATCGCTGGAGAAACCAGTCTCCAAAGTGGCCCCACGTGTGCCCTTCCTACAAAAAGTGTAGCATGGAACCCCCTCTGAGCCCCTGACCAGTGACCCTCGGACACGGGGCCACTTCTGCCTCCTCACTCTTGGAAAACAAACACATCACCACCTAGGTTACTGTCTCTGCCCTGATTTTACTTCCTTAAATAACATATTCAAAAAATAGATATCAAAAATGTAGTCTTTTCAATAGTGTCTAAAGGAAAGAAAATACGTGCTTTTACCTATTGTGAGTTTTTCTCTCGAGTTCATTTCAAATGGAAAAATACCAAAGACTGTAAGAGGACTGATATGTATTTACGCCAAGGGCTGCAGGTTCAAGGCTCTTCCAGGTGAAGGCTCTATCACAATCGTTTCAAACATTTTCCCTAGATACCCGAGAAATGCTCACTTCCCCCAGGAATGTTGATTCTCGAGAGAGCGGGAAGGGGCAGCGTAGGTCCGGGTGGGGGATGACGTCCTGGGCTGGGGGTGGTAGACGTTCCTGGACTGCTGGCCAGGCCCCTGTCCTTCACGAACCGTGGCTGACTAGACAAAGCTATACTGCATTTACCCAATTTAGAGTCAGAGATCTAGACAAATACCAAAGTCAGTAATTTTCATTGTCTTTCTCTCTACTTTGCCATTTGTGAGATAAATCATTCTAGGGAATTTTGTGGTGTCAGAGGTCGAGGTGTCAGAGGTCATGGGAGAAGCACCAATATTTCCTACTACACTATCCGTTTTTAATCTCTCTCTATATCTGTAATTAAATAAGTTTTTTCCTAGGATGCTGACTCAGTCCCTGCTTTGAATTCCCTGGATCCTCCAGGGCTGAACCCCAGCATCTGCACATGCTTTTCTTCTTTCTTCTTTTCTCATGACCCCCTTCCTGTCCCAACTGTGTGGTCAGCAACCTGCCCCCTCCACACGTCCTCCTGACCTTCATGTTGGTGCTTTTTCTCCCCAACTCTTTTCTTGGTTTCTATAGCTCACTTTTAGTCTCATCCTGCTGTCTGAGAAGGACTTGCATGATCGCTGGAGAAACCAGTCTCCAAAGTGGCCCCACGTGTGCCCTTCCTACAAAAAGTGTAGCATGGAACCCCCTCTGAGCCCCTGACCAGTGACCCTCGGACACGGGGCCACTTCTGCCTCCTCACTCTTGGAAAACAAACACATCACCACCTAGGTTACTGTCTCTGCCCTGATTTTACTTCCTTAAATAACATATTCAAAAAATAGATATCAAAAATGTAGTCTTTTCAATAGTGTCTAAAGGAAAGAAAATACGTGCTTTTACCTATTGTGAGTTTTTCTCTCGAGTTCATTTCAAATGGAAAAATACCAAAGACTGTAAGAGGACTGATATGTATTTACGCCAAGGGCTGCAGGTTCAAGGCTCTTCCAGGTGAAGGCTCTATCACAATCGTTTCAAACATTTTGCCCTAGATACCCGAGAAATGCTCACTTCCCCCAGGAATGTTGATTCTCGAGAGAGCGGGAAGGGGCAGCGTAGGTCCGGGTGGGGGATGACGTCCTGGGCTGGGGGTGGTAGACGTTCCTGGACTGCTGGCCAGGCCCCTGTCCTTCACGAACCGTGGCTGACTAGACAAAGCTATACTGCATTTACCCAATTTAGAGTCAGAGATCTAGACAAATACCAAAGTCAGTAATTTTCTTGTCTTTCTCTCTACTTTGCCATTTGTGAGATAAATCATTCTAGGGAATTTTGTGGTGTCAGAGGTCGAGGTGTCAGAGGTCATGGGAGAAGCACCACCCACATTCAGTTCAAGATCAGGCCAACAGTTCAAGGATCCTGACGACATCCACTCAATCCCTTTTTAAGCATGGTGATTTGCAACAGAAAGAGGAAGTATTCTAAATTAATTTAGCAAAAGCTGTGGTTCACAACCTCTGAAGAAGCACCACTTACGAGAGCTGTTTCCAGGACCACAGTGGAGATTGAGTCTGAACCCAGACACCGGATTTTAAACAAGCCTTAAGTAGTGACCCACTGCTGACATCACCCAGAAAACTGCACTTTTCATGCAGGACAATTTATAATAAAAACTCGGAATTCTTTTCTCAAATAAAATGAATTTTGCTGGTCGATGAGAAGCCTTCATCCTATTACTGAGTTTTCCACCAACATATGCTCAAAAATCTCCAAATCTAGAAATGTTGCTCTTAAGACCTTCTGATGGTGCGGGGTTTACCCCATTACATAGGTTTTTATGTATTTCTGAGTGCAATAAGCAATGGTTCCTATGCAGATAGCATCTATGTAAACAGGAGCATCCAGTTTACTTCCTGTACTTGCCTGGGAGCAGAGCTCAGCAGTTCTCTTCCTCCTCAAAGGGAAAATCCACTCCTACAAAATACTACTGAGAAATGATTCTTTTACTAGCAATTTTAGTGGGGAGATCAAAGAGGGAACAAATGATGCTGTAGAACACAGATTCCCTACTACATGCACCATTCCTCCAGAATTCTCCCCTGAGAGCTCCCTGGGCTCTTTCAAACAGCTGCTGCAAGTTATCTCTAAGAAAGGGAGGCAGGCTGGACTTAATCTTGTCACTCTGCCGCTGGATTTGAGGTTTATGACTTTATTCTGCAATTATCTACTGGATCTATTTTTTTCTTCTATTTTTTAAGAAAAACATAATTTCCCAGGCCCATGAAAGAAGACAGAGGTCAGTTTCTCTGAAAGTCTGGAAAATCTTGGACTAGATGGTATTTCCCATCATTAATTCTCAAGGGGAAAATGCACAAAATGAACAAATACTCCTCAGTGAACTTGCACTGGTTTTTATACAGCACCTAATAGTTTGTTTTTTTAATTTCTCCTTGACCAAAACATTTTCTCAGTTTCTATATATCCCACAAAAAAATTTTTTTTCTTAAGGCTGTGTCTGCAAAGAAGGATGTTTCAGCAGGCATCAGCCAAGCACAGAGTTGGTCTCTGGTATATTACACCATTTCATGACTTGCCTTTTTCTTCTCTGTGACATTTATAAAAAGGTGCTTCTAGCACAAAGTGCTTCACAGGAGAAATATCAAGAATCGAAAGAGGATGTGCATGACCCCCAGGACAAAGGGCTCCCAGTGTGCATGGCTTCTCCATGGCTGAGGGCTGCCCACCCGTCAGCCCACTGTCATGGGGGTTCCACCTTGCATCCAGGTGTGGGGATGTGAGGCTGGATGGTCAGAGCAGGCAGGAGATGATCCAGAGCAGGCATGTCACAACAGACGAGGCTTTCTGTGAACACTGAAGGGTTGGAATCTAATGCGGGCGCTCTGTGAAGGGCTGTAGAAATTCTAACGAGGTAGCCTTCGTCTTACACAAGCCCCTAGTTCTTGAGACATGAGCCCTGTGTTCCCCTCTCTGCCAGCTGAGGATTAAAGCCCGCTTTCTATTTCTACTTTCCATTCGGCTTTGGTGGGCAGAGAAAGCCAAGATTCTGGCCTGCAACAAGGTTACCTGCTCACAGTCTGCCTTCCTCCTGCCTTCGTGTAGCTCACGCCTAGCTTCCTTTGGAATTTATAGGAATCTTGTAAAGCAAGGATGCGTGGGAATCATTCTTAGTGGGGAAACCAGCTCTGGTTTGGTTGACCTCTGAATTCTCTTAGTTAAAAGCAGAGCCGACAGGAATCTGAGGTTTCTGGGCAACAGTGCTGTCCTGGCCCAAGTTCAAGGCCGTGAGGGGCGCTGCCCGTCAGGGGGGTGGACCTTGGCCCATGGGCTGCATTTCCTGTCCTAGCCCCCAAGTCGCTGGGCTGGGGAGTTACTCAGGGCTGGACCCCCTCCCAGTCCTCAGCTTAGGTTCCTGGCTGCCTTCCTACTAGCAGAAATTGGCCCAAGATCGTTTAAAACAAAAACAAAACAGTTAGGAAAAATGTATTAACGTGACAAGTTTAGGAGGTAAGGGGAACATGTGAAATGATGGAAGGCATCCATCCCACGCAGTTGTCTTTAAACAGCACTCGCGATTTGCCAGTACTAAGCTGAGAAGGGCTGGAAATACCAGCCTGGCAGCAAGCTAGTTCTGCAGTTTCTTCTTTGGCCACCTGATGCAAAGAGCCTGATGCTGGGAAAGACTGAGGGCAGGAGGAGAAGCAAGCGACAGAGGATGAGATGGTTGCATGGCATCACCAACCCAGTGGACATGAGTTTGAGTAAACACTCTCAGAGTTGGTAATGGACAGGAAGGCCTAGCGTGCTGCAGTCCATGGCGTCATGAGGAGTCGGACATGGCTGAGTGACTGTACAACAAGTTTCTTCTTGGTCATGCTCAGCACAGGCTTGCAGGGGTCAGTTTTCAGTGAACAGACCATTTCCACTGAAACGGCACAACCTTTGCTGGTGGATGTCGGGGGCCTCCGTCTTGGACATGCAACCCATTTCTTCTTCCCTGATGGCTCCACCCCTGTCTATGGCTCAGTCAAGGGCATTTCCTGGACCTTGACCGCGGTGGGTTTCCCCTGAAGCAGAATTAAGACCAGTTCAAGGGTGCAGACAAGGTTGGGAAATAAAACTATAAACTGTTAAGTTGTGTTTAACTCTTCGTGACACTATGAACTATAGCCCACCAGGCTCCCCTGTCCATGGAGTGCTCCAGGCAATAACACTGGAGTGGGTTGCCATTCCCTTTTCCAGGGGATCTTCCCTATCCAAGGATTGAACCCTGGTCTTCTGCACTGGCAGGTGGGTTCTTTACCACTGGGCCACCTGGGAAGCCCCAAATAAAAACAGAATCTCTCAAACCAGAAGCCCTCCCCATGGAGGTAATAGAGAAAGAAAACAGCTTTACCATCGAGACAGAGGTAAAACCAACGTGTGCCACACATTGCAGGTCATCGGTCGAGTGGTGCCAAGGCACAGCGGGCTTTCCCCCGATCCAGCTGGGTGGACCTGGCCACTGCACATGTGGTCTCTGGGTGTAGCTGGTCCTCAGGCTCTAATAGCACACGGTTCATCCTGAATCTGTCCGGCAGTCAGGGTAACATCTGTGTGAGTGAATCAGCTCTATGGAAAGGACAGATAAGCTTCTCATGCTTCTCTTATGACAGGAGGTCATCCTGGAACTCGGAGCCAGGCCCCACTGATGCTGGGCTGCTCCTCGACCCTCCAGGAAAGTGGGACATAGGGACTCATCACTACGATGTTAATTCCCAAGAGATCCTTGAGGAAGATGGTCCTGGTCATGAAGTTCCAGGGGCTTCTTCAGTTTTTACAGAGGTGTAATACATGTCACAAAGGTGAAGACCCAGGACAGGGCTCCTAAGGCCCAAGGGCAGAGGGGGACCTTTTCTCGTCTTTCCAGGGGGAAGATGATTAGATTTCCTTTGGACCCCTTTTCCTCCAGTTCTAAAACTAGCCTGAGACTGGTGAGAGCCCCACTCCCACTCAGGGCGAGGCATCTCTCTGGGCAGGCCTCCCAGATGTCAGCCTCCCAGGGGCTGGTTCAGAATCCTGCCTGCACACCTGCGTTCACAGGGCCACTTGCATCTCACATACCAAGAGTGCCTACTTGGGTCAGTCCCTGACCGACCCCTTGCACTGATGCAATGAAAACTGCATTGGCTGCTGAATTATCTTCATGCTTTGATACCTTATCATTCCATCAGTCTATCAGTCTATCCATCCACCCACTCATCTATCCATCCATCCATCCATCATCCATCCATCCAATATTTGCCACATGCCAGACCCTGGTGTGGATGCTAAGATTTCATAAGCAAACAAAACCAGTCTAGTTCTCATCCCAGGGAAACCTCTACTCATCTCAGAGCTGAGCGAACTTGTTTTTGCTTCTAAAGCGAAGCACATAAGTGAACCATCCAATAATCCAGACCTGTCCATTCATTACATCATCCAAGAATTCAAGTTAAGTGATACTTGATTGTAACAATTCAAGCAGTACTAATGTTGTTTGAGATAAATTTTGTGTTCTTACAATATATCACACCTCCATTCTCATCGAATTGGACAGTCCTACCGTTGGGACGGCCTTGAAAACAGTGGGTCATATTCAGGCACTTAAATATAAACAGAACTCCGTGTTTTAAACAACCCACTTAAAGCACTCCCCTACCGCGGGGGAGACAGCACAATCCTCATCACTTGTGTTTAATCGAGAGCAGAAATGTGACTCTTGTAATTCAATTTCAAAAGCTTGTTCAGTTCCCTCCGAGAATTATTACATTAAAGAAAAGAGAGACTATTAATCATTCCTGGCCTGGAGGTTGCATTTAAGTATTAGTGGGGAATTAGAAGTCCCTGGAAAAGATGTTTGTAAGCGCTCTGGTGCTTCACTGAGTCATCCCGGGTCCCCTAACTGTGCAGTCATGGTGTGCTAATCTGTGGAGCTCTTCTTTATGGACATTATTTTGCATCCTATTGGAATTTCAGATAAAGTATCAATTCCAGCGAGGTGCTCATCAGAGGAGAGAAGCTGAATGTTGCACACATCGTATTACCAACAGAGTGCAATAATGGGTTTGCAGATTCCATTTATGCCAGATCTTATTCTGTGCATAAACATAATATAATTGGTGATCCATTGCATTTAACCACATGAATAGTCACAAGCTTTGTTTCTGCCATAATAAAAAAAGAGTTCATTTTGTTTCTGTCTCATTTATATTTTTCAGCCTTCAGATTGTGTATAAATAATGGAGCTTCTTCCTAACTCCTTCCTTCACTTTTGTAAATTCCTCTTTTCAGTAATTCATCTCCCTCAGTGTGTATAAGTTGTGTGTGTATTTTCTTCTGTCAGATTATTAATTTATAGATGAAATTAACAGTATCTTATTAATGTCAATACTGAGTGATAAGTATTATTGAAATAGAAAATGCCCTTCACATTTTAGACATTTAGTAAAACTTGTTAAAAAAAAAAAAGAGAGAAAAAAGCTCTCAGGTAAGTATCTCTTATAAAAAGAAAATATCCCTTGCAGAACAATTATCAACACTCTTTAAACTGCAAATTGACCCAATTGAGAAGGAAAAATATCATTTGATGAGTCATGCAATTAGTTCCTTTAATGATGCAACTCTAGTGATGGAACAGCTGGCCCAGCATCTAGACCTATCTGGCTTTATTTACCTATGTATGAGCACTTGTGGGCAGCTAAGTTCTTAGATTTGCATTCTTGAGTCTGGTTCCTGCTTTTGTGGTCACTTAATAGACTTCATTAAGAGAATCTCGGAGTCCGTGAACCTCCAGGTGTAGAGAGATGGAGCTGAAACATGAATAACAAGTGGGATATTTGGTCCTAAGATCTGTATAATCGCTGTTCTTTATATTTTGAGCTTCCTTCTTGCCCACTTGTTGAATGTGAATGGACCTTGTGTGTGTGTTTCTTTCTCTCTCCCACATATAGATCTGGCCAAAAGTGCAATCCTGCAAATGTGATCCTTCTTAATGTTTGTTATCATCTTGCCAGATTCTAAAACTTTGCAGAAATTTCACATTCAGGATGTTAGGTCTTGACTGAATAAAACTAAATGCCTATTTGGCAAGAAAAGACAAGACCTAAAGCCAAAGTCTCACGGGAAGTAGGGAATCTCATCCCGGGTCAGTGGGAGCCACGGGCTTCCTGGCACTGCCCCCGGCACCACCGCCAGTCACAGCTGGAACCTTTAGGACTGGGAGGCTGGCCTGGTGTCCGGGCTCCTGGGACACCTTCATGCTTTGCTTCTCACGTAGCCTTCCCAGTCACTCTGTGCAGCAAGCAGTCAAGGCTTGCCCTGAACAGTCTCAGAGTCACCAGCTCATCTGAGGTCACAGGCTGCTATTGACCAAATTGTGCCCAAATTCACCTGTTGAAGCTCTAACCCCCACGTGGCTATGTTCGGAGATAAAGCTTTCAGGAACCAATCAGGGTTAAATGAATCATAAGGGTGGGGCCCTGGCCCAAGAGGATCCAGGGCTTCATCACAAGAAGACATGTGTGTGTGTGTGTGTGTGTGTGTGTGTGTGTGTGTCTGCCATATGAAGACCCAGAGAGAAGGCACCATCTAAGAGCCAGGAAGCTGGTTCCCACTTCAAATGAAATTGCCAAGCAGCTGCCTCCCCAGTTCCTGGCTTGAGCAGAGAGACAGCGCACAGCCCTGGTGAAGTGAGACCCAGCGCTTCTCCAAGACCAAGGCTCTGAAACTGCCTTTAGGTAAAAGGAGACACCAGCCCTTTCTTGAGACATTTTGAGAAGACGCCTGCTCTTCTGCCCTGTGCCTCTCTTTTATCTCAGCTTTTAAAGAGATTTAAATATGTTATAGTGAATACCACAGGAGCTGTCTGGGCTGTGGCTGCCACATTCTCATCTTTCCACTGAGCTCCAGATGACGCAGGGAGGTCTAAGCGTGTGAACGTCCCTCCAGCTCGATGCCTTCTCTTCCTCCAATCTGACAAGGAAAGACAGCTGCCAGCCACTCCTCAGAGGCTCTTGTGTTACATGTGCTTAGACTGTGAAAGATGTGTGCTTGTGACTAACACACCTTCAGTTGAGAAATTCTGTCTCAAAACATTGAATAGAAAACCATCTTATACAACGTTTCTGCCAATTTTGGATACGTAATATTCGTGTCAAATTTCAAATTATTCAATGGTTTCCTTTCCTGTGTGTGGTAGGGTGGTAAGTAACTAGCAGAAGTAAAGGGCACTGTCCTTCCTGGCTCAGAGAGTTTGTATGGATTCCCAGGAGGAAACAAAATATTTGTACCATGGGGTAGCAAAACAGCAAATTAGAACTTCCAAATGCTCGTCAGTCCAATGAGTTAATTCCAGTGAATAATGATGGAAGCTGGTATTTCCCTTCAGGTGGCTCTCTGTGTAAAGACCCTTCTGTGTATAGAGCATATCTTCTTTGACTTCAATCATGTAGCAACTTATTTTCCTACGTTCTTCACAGGGATTTTGCCATTTCCATTATGAAGCTAGGGCGAGATGCAATCAAATGTCTGATTTAAATCTAATGAGAAAGTTATTTTTAATTCTCTTTCTGACAGATTAGTGTCTACGTTTAAGAAGAAACAGAGTTCACAATAAGTGATCAGAACTGAGAGGATGGTCCTGTCAGGCGAATCCTCCTCTTTATTCGGAGTCTGACATGCTTAGTTAAAGTGTCCACATCACCAGTTTTTTAGACCACTTTCCCAGATAAATATAACCAAAATGCTTGAAAGTTTTTTTCTGTGTTCAGTGGTTATAAAAAGTCATAGGGTTGCTACGATCTTGGAAGCATCTATTAAGTAATTAATGGTTTCTGTCCTAGCTCTCTAAAGATACCACCGTCATCAGCAAAGGTCACATCATCGGCCCTCCTCTCCTCTGGCTCTCCTACTGCTCGTTAAATAAAGCCCACAGGTCTTACCTTGGTCTGGGGTCCCTGAGGCACGTGGCCCACCATCCTCTCCAGACCCTGGTCTCCACGTCGTCTTTCTTTCTGTTTCAGCAGACCTGGGTTCCTTTCCATCCCCATCAGCCCATCTGACCATTAGCATCACATGCACCTGCTTCCTGGACCACTGTCTACCCTTGCTCTGGACTTTCCTCCTAAGCGCATGGCTCTCAGCCAGACCATCCATCAGCATCACCCTACCTGGACAGTACGACACAGTTCACTGGCCCCATCCTACGGCTCCTCAGTCTCTTGATGGACAGACGTGTGCAGATGCTCACCATGGCTATGACATGTCTGTGGACCAGCATGAGAGCATAGGTGGGTACAGAAACGCAGGGAGCCTTGGTCCACGTGTCCGGCCATACCACCAACCCAGTGTGGAGAAAAGGTTCAGCTCCTTAGTTTCTCCTTCCCCAGGATATAATTCTGAATTTACTGTGCATCCTCCCTTTTATATTCTATTTTACTAAATTTACTCCCAGAGCAACTCAGACTGTTTCCTAAAAGAGAGCCAGTTACCACACCACCTGAGATAGGCATACCAACGTTCATGTTGTGTTGTTCAGTTGCTCAGTCCTGTCCCACTCTTTGCAACCCCGTGGGCTGAAGCACACCAGGCTTCCCTGTCATTCACCATCTCCTGGAGCTTGCTCAAACTCACGTCCATCAAGTCAGCGATGCCATCCAACCATCTCATCCTCTGCCGCCCTCTTCTTCTCTTGCCTTCAGTCTTCCCCAGCATCAGGATCTTTTCTAATGAGTTGGCCTTTCGCATCAGGTGGCCGAAGTACTGGAGCTTCCGCTTCAGCATCAGCCCTTCCAGTAACTATTCCGGGTTGATCTCCTTTAGGGCTCACTGGTTTGCTCTCCACTCAAGTGCCAGTACTACTAGCATCAGCAGCCACGTGGGTGAAAGTGTGAGGTGAGAGCCCACAGCAGCACCCTCATTCCCTTCCCTGTTTCCCAATGTTCAGTTTCACAGTTTGGGGGTCTTTCCCAACTCCTGGAGGCTATAGCCACCTGTGAACTGAACTGAAGTCTTGTTTATTTGAAGAGTTCTCTGTGGCCTGAGAAGTGAATGTCTTTTCAACATATTTACCTCCAATTTGCCATGGAAAATTCAAAGAAAGGAAAAAACAAACCCTAGGCTAGACTGTTCGGTTCTTAATGGCAGGGCTTAAGTCCTATGAAAATCTATATCCCCATCACTCAGAGCAATGAGCCACACGGAGGGAACACCCCGAGCCCTTCTGAACAAGCTGGCTGAACAGTTCGGTTGCACACATTATTCCCTGGGTGTTTCTAACAAGCCATGAGGTCTCTGTGGAGACTTGGCAAATTAATGACTGAATGAGTAACTGTTGCACAGTGTTTGCAGAGGCACAAAAAATTTGCAGGGCATTTACAAGGGATGAATTTACTCAGCTCTATTAGCAATGTACTGACTTGTTCCCATATGAAAATCTTTATAAAATCATACTTGTGTTTATGTAGAACTCAAGATTTGGATTTAAAAGGGAGGTGAGATATCAGTCTATTTATGCAAGTGTTCATAATGCATTATCATTATTTGTTTTTTCTTCTTCCTAGAGAATAAAAGCAGAATAAAATATAGTCATTTTATCTTGAAATAACTTGGAGCCAAAAGCTCCAAGTATATCATAAATCAAGACAAACTGTAGTTATTAACATTACTTGGTCCAAACAAAGTTCCATTCTATTCAGTTTTTTTCCTTGAATAAGTTAGCATAGTTCATTTAGGGGTAATTAGATCCTCGCATACTTTATTGGATCTTTGGAGAATATATAATCATAAGAGATAAGCATGCTTCTGCTGGCGTAAGCTTCTTTTAGGGAGAGGAAAGGAAGATGCAGGGCGCATGGCGTGCAGAGGGTCCTGGTCTCACACTGGAGTAGCTGTGAGCTCCACTCACTTAACCGGTAAGCACAAGACAGACTCAGAGACACGGAGCCCAGCCCTGGGCTGCTTCTGGTCCAGGAGAGGCTGTGCAGGTCACTTTTGTTTTTCTGCATTTCCCTCCTACCTTGCAGTAGAGACAGGCTGTGTGTCAAGGAGACGGGGACTTGCTTTTACCCTAGACCACTCTTTCCCTGTGGTTAGGTCATAATGTCCTTTTCTTCTTAATCCCACCCACCGTCTCCACTTCCTCTGCTGTGTCTCTGCTCTGATGTGTGCAAAGAGCTCTGCATTTTTCACATGACTGTCCCTTCCTCAAGGCTGTTTTCAAGCTTTGAGCCCTCGGATCTTTACTTTTTAATGAAAACCTGCCAACATCGTTTCTCTGCTTCCTGCATTTCACGGGCTCCATGGCGCAGATTGAGGACGCAGATCCTTGGTGGATCCTCCAGCTTCTGCAATCAGTTTCTCCCGAACTCTCCAGCTGCTCCCCGACCTGTCCCTCCCTCTGGAATACCGGTCTTCACACTCTCAGACAGGCCACTTCATTTCTTCTTCAGAGATGCGGGCATGCCTAGCCCAACACCTTGATTCTTCCTCTCCCCCAATCTTCCCATCTCACATTTCCATGCAAGGTCATCCCTCCAGAAGATGGCCCCTAGGCACTCAGTAAGGAGAAGGCTCAGCCCTCCTTGCCACCTTGTCACTCCCCCCACATCCAGCCTCAAGGCTTTTTCCACAATCATTTGTCGATTGCCTGGCACCCGCATCACCACAGGAGGACCTGGGTTGCCATCCACCTCTGCCGCTTCTGCCCCATCTCAGCAAACAGCCCAGTGCTGGGCACCTTGATGGTAAACATTTGTTGAGTGCTTGGAAGAAAGAAAGATCTTTCCCAGGTTTAAGTGTCTGGGTCAAAGTGTTCTTTTCTATCAGATTTGTGACATGAAAATGCAGATAAGAATGGGCTGTCATGATTTTGCAAACTAATGGAAAGGTCACCCAGTGATGCACCTTAGAGCAGAAAGCATCAGAGCAGGACAGGAGACGTGCACGTGGGCCACACGCGCTCTCCCAAGCAGAACCACAGCGTCTTCCTTCAACTTCTAAGGGCAAATAATGCATCATTCTAAGAACTTCAAATTGTATCTTTAGTAAAGTCTCCATACCAGTCACTACTGAAAAGGAGGGTTCAAAATATTTGCTATTTATATTTGAAGCAATTACTTCACAAGCATCTACCAAAACATCTTGTTAACGACTTTTCTAAGAAATCTAGCTGTTCTGCAGCCCTTGTAAATATTGTCAACCTAACCTCCCACAGGGTGTCTGCACAGTCAGAGTTGGTGTCCCCGTGGTTTTTCCAAAGAATGCTTCATATAAATCAGTTTATTATCATTGCTGTCTTAGATGGTGTTGGGGAGAGGGAATGTTTCCTTCTAGCCCATTTGGTTCTTTTGGCTGCTCCCATAATTAAATTGACAAAAGACAGATTAACAGGAGAAAAAAATATTTGTGTGCACAAAGATCTCCAATAAATAAGAACAAAGATGGGGCCAAAGTAGCCAGCTTTTCTACGTTTTAGAAAAAGGAAGATGAAATGTGTGAGGATTGACAGAACAAAGAAATTTAGGTTTAGGTGTTTAATTGATATTTTTTTTTAAAAAGAGTTTGGGCTTGGGGTCATAAATGAGCAAAGAAGTAACAGGTTTGTCTACACAAACCTCTTGGCCCTAAATTCCCATCTCTGGTAATAAGGTGCTCCTCTGTCCACTTTTAGAGAGAAAGAGAGACTTTCACATGGGAGACCCATTTCTTGTTCTCAAAGAGACAGAGGGGATGAGAGGCAGCTGTTTCTCTAGTAATTTACATCCAAAATAATCAATATTCCTCCTGGCATCATGGGGGTGGCCTGCCCTGAGCCCACACAGCAGTCGAGGCATTTTTAGTTGCTGTTGTTTTTTAAATGGAAATCACTGTTTCTTTTATCTCTTCAATTGAGCTTGTTGAGTGGCGACTCATTAACTGATCAGGAGCAAGGCTGTATGTTCATATCAACAGTACTTTCCATTCATAACTAAACCAGCATTTTGGCTCATAAAATAGCTACATGGAGTTATATGGGCCATGCAAAACCATCCATTCTCTGACTGCTAAAAATTGATGCATCCGTAATCCAACCTCCCTTTCTTTCTCCTTGTCAAATGAGGATTCACTACTGTCACTAATGTATTTTTCCATTTAGAGTGAAGCAGCTGGGGTCGGCAATCCACAGCCTCTCCTTCCTGACCTTGATGTTAATTTTCTAAGGAAAGAAACACGGCAGCCCCTGCTTATCCACCAGAGGTCTGGCTTTCAGGATTATATAACACATGGCTCCACATCTTTCCTAAATCAGCATAATGAATAAAATAATTAAGCACAGATAATGTTGGCAGAATTCAATCAGCATGTTAGTGTTTACATTGTAAGGACTAACATGAGGTTCAATTCTTTGCAAAGAGACAGTAAGAAAGTCAAGGAAATGAAGGGCTTCCCTGGCAGCCCAGGGGTAAAGAACGTGCCTGTGAAAGCGGGAAACGTATGTTCCATCCCTGGTCCAGGAAGACCCCACGTGCTGTGGAGCAGCTCAGCCTGTGAGCCGCTGCAATCGAGCCTGTGCTCTGCTGCTGCTGCTGCTAAGTCACTTCAGTTGTGTCCGACTCTGTGCAACCCCATAGACAGCAGCCCACCAGTCTCCCCCATCCCTGGATTCTCCAGGCAAGAACACTGGAGTGGGTTGCCATTTCCTTCTCCAATGCATGAATGTGAAAAGTGAAAGTGAAGTCGCCCAGTCGTGTCTGACTCCTAGCGACCCCATGGACTGCAGCCCAGCAGGCTCCTCCATCCATGGGATTCTCCAGGCAAGAGTACTGGAGTGGGGTGCCATTGCCTTCTCCGGAGCCTGAGCTCTAGAGCCCAGGAACCACAACTGCTGGAGCCAGCACACCCTAGAGCCCATGCTCCGCAATAAGAGAAGTCAGCCCAGTGAGAAGCCGGCGCCCCCCAACGAAGAGCAGCCTCCACTCGCCGCAACTAGAGCAAGCCTGGGCAGCGACGAAGACCCGGCACAGCCAGAACCAAAGCAGAATGCAAACACCACTGAAAGGCTGAATCGTAAGCAGCGGAAGGTTTGTCATCCCTGGGTCTGTTGGTGTGGTACTGGCAGTGCGTCATTCCCCATTTCAGAGCTGGGGACACTGCAGCATTTTGGGAAGGGAGGCTGTGGGTCCAGCCGTCTGCCTTTGGACGGGAATTATTTAATGCATCTGAAGTCGACCAGAGCCCACATCCTAGAACATGCAGCGCAGCATCAACCACGACAGTGGAAAGCCACAGCTGCTGCTGGGAACTTTCCAAAAGCCCTTGCTCAGCGACCCTTGGCTTTTCACGGTAAAAGAAGAGAGGAGTCAGCATTTCAAAATTCAAGCATCAGCATCCACTGAGGGGGTCAAAGGTCAAATGCAGATTATGAGCCTAAAAACAATTATCCCATAATGTCAGGAACAGTTTTGAACTGCCTCAGAGAAAAACACAAACCAATGACTTCTTTTGTTTTCACTGGAATTTAGTCACCTGTTCAAGTAAGCCACGAGCAGAAATTGTTAGACTAATCAGATCCTGGAATCTTACGATATAAATGGGCATAAATAAAGATCATGTTGATTAAAAGAGGTTTATATTGATATGTCTCTCATCTTTCTTTCATTTCAAAGTGATTCCTTGTATAAAAATATTGAGATTAAGAAATAGCATTAATGTGTGCAAGTGTTCTCTAAGAGACACAAGTACATCTATTTCAAACCAATTTGTTCTTTTATAATGAAAGAGTGAGTATCAAAACTGAAATTGGGAATGCAGAAACCTAAGAGTAATATGAAGAGAATGAAATACATAGGGCATTTTAAACTGTGATTAAGAGTTAAGAGCCTCAGCTTATTGCATTTTTTAGATTCCACATATAACTGCGGTCATACAGCATTTGGGAGAGGCAGTGGCACCCCACTCCAGTACTCTTGCCTGGAAAATCCCGTGGACAGAGGAACCTGGAGTCCATGGGGTCACTAGGAGTCGGACACGACTGAGCAACTTCACTTTCACTTTCCACTTTCATGCATTGGAGAAGGAAATGGCAACCCACTCCAGTGTTCTTGCCTGGAGAATCCCAGGGACAGGGGAGCCTGGTGGGCTGCCATCTATGGGGTTGCATAGAGTCGGACACGACTGAAGCGACTTAGCAGCAGCAGCAGCACACAGCATTTGTCATTTTATGTCTGATTTATTGCACTTGGCATAATGCCTCCAAGTCTATCCATGTTGCTATAAATGGCAAGTTTTTGTTCTTTTTTATGGCTTGGTAGTATTCCACTGGGCTTCCCAGGTGGCATCAGTGGTTAAGAACCAACCTGCCAGTGCAAGAAACATGAGACACACGTTTGACTCCCGGGCTGGGGAGACCCTCTGGAGGAGGGCATGGCAACCCACTCCAGCATTCTTGCCAATAATGCCATGGACAGAGGAGCCTGGGTGGGCTGCTTACAGCGCATGGGGTCGCTAAGAGTCGGACATGCTGCGGTGACTTGGCATGCTCACACCTCTCCGGGGGCTTACTTGAGAAGAGAACCATGTTGCTATAAATGGCAAGTTTTTGTTCTTTTTTATGGCTTGGTAGTATTCCACTGGGCTTCCCAGGTGGCATCAGTGGTTAAGAACCAACCTGCCAGTGCAAGAAACATGAGACACACGTTTGACTCCCGGGCTGGGGAGACCCTCTGGAGGAGGGCATGGCAACCCACTCCAGCATTCTTGCCAATAATGCCATGGACAGAGGAGCCTGGGTGGGCTGCTTACAGCGCATGGGGTCGCTAAGAGTCGGACATGCTGCGGTGACTTGGCATGCTCACACCTCTCCGGGGGCTTACTTGAGAAGAGAATATTCCTCAGGCTTCGAGGTGCATGAAAATGCATGGGGCTTGTTAACCTACCTCCGGGGATTCTGGGTCAGCTGGTCTGCTTTTGGCATTTGTAACCAGCACTCAGATGGCTCTGGACCAAGGTATCAGGTTAAGAAAAAACTACAATAGACATTACTTCCAGCTATCTGCATATTATCTACACATCATGGAAAGAGATCTTACTTAGTTTTCGCTTGTACATTCATCTTAGTTACAGATTGGTGCAACATGCACAAAGTATATGTATTTAGCAATGGCTATAGAAACCCCCCATCAGCACCTGTGGACACTCTGCTCACTGCACCCTCACCCTCGCTCCCTGAGTAATCAAGCCACTCTTCTCATTGTTTAGTCTCTAATAAATAATATTTAAAATATTCTACAGTCCACATTACTAAAACAGTATTTTTTTCTTTCTTCCAACCCCCATGACAAACTGATTAAACTCTCTTTCGAGTAATATGAAACATTCTCTCAAGGGTCTGTAATTTCTGCCTTTGACTCTTTATAATCTTTAAATTTGCAAAAAGTGAAGTATACATTAATGAACATTATTAGCTGTGTTCAGCTACATTCTCAGTGAGAAGGTCAGGTGCTCAGACCATATCACCAAAAGAAATACAAGATGATTCAGAGAAGTGTTCTCTGTAGATGACATCATAGTAATGTTATTGTTATTATTTTGAGAATCTGAGTGCTTTGAGAAATGGCAAGAGAAAAAGACAGAAAGAAATTTAAATTTAATTTTTAAATATATAAGGCTTATGATTTTTCATTTAATCTTCAAAACAATCTTAAGATGCTGATATTATCACTAACATTTCTAAAATAAAAAATAATGACACTGAAGGTTTAAGATCAGCCAGTTCACACAGCTGTAAGTGATGAAACTTGGCTTCATGTCCCCCAAGCCTTTCTGACTCTAACCTCTGTGCCTCCTTTGGGCAACATGTGTGCTAAGTTGCTTTAGTCTTGTCCTACTCTTTGCAACCCCATGGACCATACTCTACCAGGCTCCTCTATTCATGGGATTCTCCAGTCAAGAATACTGGAGCGGGCAGCCATGCCCTTCTCCAGGGGATCTTCCCAACCCAGGGATCAAACTCAGGTCTCCTGCATTTCAGGCAGATTCTTTACTATCTGAGCTGACAGGGAAGCCCAACGTAATGCAAGACACTACGTAACACTATTTTGTGCAATCTTCAGCAATTTTTCTTCAAAATAACTTGTTCATAGAACCACAACAATTTAGTACTTGGTGAGATTGCCAAAGCTTTATATAGTCAACGATCTTTTGCCATGGCCATTGCTAAGTTGCTTTGGTTGTGACTCTTTGCGGCCCCATGGACTATAGTCCACCAGGCTCCTATGTCCGTGGGATTCTCCAGGCAAGAATACTGGAGTGGATTGCCATGCCCTTCTCCAGGGGATCTTCCTGACCCAGGGATTGAAACTGTGTCTCTTGTAGCTCCTGCACTGCGGGCAGATTCTTTACCGCTGAGCCACGGGGGAAGAGCTTTATATAGTCTTTGTATAGTTAGCTTTAGAAAGTCAGTGATCTTACAATCCAACAATTATTCCAAAGAAGAAATCCTCAGAATGTACAAGTCCACTGGAAAAAATTCTGAGTACTTATCAGAATAAAGAGTTGGGTAAGTGAGTTTGTCTTTTTGAGAATGTTCGTAAAAAACTGCATGAAATGTGGATATACATTGTGTGTGAATGTAACAATTAGTGCATCAAGAGTACATATACATACAATATATGCTCACATGTGCAAGCAAAATATCTCAATCTACACAAGTGATTACTAGCAACCTTTCTTTGAAGGTGAGCAGGTAGTCACCACTTAATAGCTGTTTCTCGCAGCCCCTTGGGTGTGCAGCTGTCCTGCAGGAGGCTGTGGGGAGCTCCACTTTGAAGAGATCTCCCTATCTGGAGTGTCTCTCTCTGCCGACAGCGGCCTTTCATTCTGGAGGTTCAGATTCAGCCAATCTCCTTGCCCGAGATCACCACTGTGATCAGGAACAGAAATGCTTCAAGCTCTGAGTGTGTTTTGAAATATATATTTTTTAAAATGTTGACATCATGTGAGAGGAAAATTAAAGTGTAAAATATTTCTCTCTGAAATGCATTATCCTTATCAAAAATTGCTAATGAGAATTTGTGATATTTCAGAGTTCTGGGTGGTAGCTACAATTTTCTATTTAGTAACAGAAAACCAGAGTCCTTACACCTGAAAGAAGTCCTAAATAAACCACAACACATCAGTCTTTTAAAAATGAAGATTCTGAAAATGTGCTGTGCTAAATGAACATAACCAATAAGTCAGTCTGAGCAACTCGCTGGATTGGAGAGGAAGATAAACCAAGGAGCCCCTTGGGCAGATGTGCGTCTCATTAGATAGAAGGGAATTGCTGTGCTATGCCACAAAATGTTCATTATAGATGGATCATTGAACATGCACAGTCTTTCAGAAACTTTCCAAAAGCTACAAGAAAATCAGACTTACTGACTACCGAAGAAAATTTTCAAGAACTATTGTTTTACGGTATCACAAAGATGGTTGAAAATTATTATTTAAAAAAGATAAAGTAGCATTTCTATTTTATCACAACACATTTTCTTAAGATCCCAAGAAAAAGGAATTTCCCCTGCGTACAGCACATTGTCCTCATAGGGTAAAAGGGCAAATTTTGAACTAATACCTTTTTAAAATAACATTATTGAGATATAATTAACATACTATAATGCTTGTTGATTTAAAGTGTTTAATTCTATAGGTTGTAGCATATTTAAAAGGAATTATACTTACAGAATATCATCACTGTCTAATTTCAGGAATGCCGGGAGAAGGTGATGGCACCCCACTCCAAGACTCCTGCCTGGAAAATCCCATGGACGAAGGAGCCTGGTGGGCTGCAGTCCATGGGGTCATCGAGGGTCAGACACAACTAAGCAACTTCCCTTTCACTTTTCCCTTTC
>SJYC01138570.1:0-53982 GCA_006408675.1 Madoqua kirkii
AAGAAGGCAATGGCACCCCACTCCAGTACTCTTGCCTGGAAAATCCCATGGACGGAGGAGCCTGGTGGGCTGCAGTCCATGGGGTCGTCGAGGGTCAGACACAACTAAGCAATTTCCCTTTCACTTTTCACTTTCATGCATTTGAGAAGGAAATGGCAACCCACTCCAGTGTTCTTGCCTGGAGAATCCCAGGGACAGGGGAGCCTGGTGGGCTGCCGTCTATGGGGTCGCACAGAGTCAGACACGACTGAAGTGACTTAGCAGCAGCCTTACTTCCTTGTACTGTAGGCCTACTAGGCAGTTATGAGATCATAATCACCAGGTTATGAGGCTCAGGGAGGGACTGGCACAGGAAGGTTAGCGAGGGGGTTGCCTGAGTCCAGTTTGCTGTGTTCCTAGATTCCCTAGAAGAGGCACCGATGAGCTGATTCGTCTCTGGAGCTTCCTGTTCCACTGGTCGGTCTCTGGGTTCATCTCTCCTGTGCCCTGGAAACAGTCTACCGACCACTCTGAGCCCTGGGTCAGGAAGATCCCCTGGAGGAGGACATGGCAACCACTCCAGTACTCTTGCCTGGGAAATCCCATGGACAGAGGAGCCTGGCGGGCTACAGCCCATGGGGTCACAGAGCTGGACATGGCTGAGCAACTAGCACTTCCACTTTCATTCTTTCTTAACTCAAACTTCATAAAAATCCAAAGATAAAGGGCATCTTCAACCTAAAAACAAAAAAATGTTTTCTACAGCAGCTTTAGTCAGCAATGAGAAAAGTTAAAAGTAGTTTTAAGTTTTCTATAAGCACTCAAATGATTAAATACTAAATTGCTTTCAAAGTATATGAACTCCAAGGCTCATATAATTTTACTAAGCACTCTGTTTACATCTTATTTCAGATGAGTCAATTAGGGAACCTTTCCAACAGAGGCTGCAAAGCTAGTGACATTCCCCCTCAGAAATTACCAAGACTCTACAAAGACTCTGCAGGACCTGTTTCAGAAGCAGAGAGTAGGTGAGTCAGTGCAAAATCATTCAGGGTGAATTCTTCAGGGTGATTACAGACTGATGGTTCACTTCAGGTCTGTCCTAAAGGACAGCGAAGGTGAACCTCAGTGTTGGTTTGGAGCTTTATTCCTGCCATAGGCAACATTCCAGGGTGTTTTTTCCTCTGGGGCATGCATTTGTTTGCAGACACAGTAAAGAAATGTAGGGTGTTTGCTGAGGTCTTTTGAAGTGAACGTGGTCCTCTGGAGAAGAGAATGGCAAACCGCTTCAGTATTCTTTCCTTGAGAACCCCATGAGCAGTTTGCCTCATGAAAAGGCAAAAAGATAAGATTCTGAAAGAGGAACACTCCAGGCCAGTAGATTCCCAATATGCTACTGGAGATCAGTGGACAAATAACTCCAGAAAGAATGAAGAGATGGAGCCAAAGGAAAAACAACACCCAGTTGTGGATGTGACTGGTGATAGAAGCAAGGTCTGATGCTGTACAGAGCAATATTGCATAGGAACCTGGAATGTTAGGTCCATGAATCAAGGCAAAGTAGAAGTGGTCAAACAGATGATGGCAAGAGTGAATATCATTTTAGGAATCAGCGAACTGAAATGGACTGAATGAGTGAATTTAATTTAGATGACCATTATATCTACTACTGTGGGCAAGAATCCCTTAGAAGAAATGCAGTAGCCATCATGGTCAACAAGAGTCTGAAGTGCAGTACTTGAGTACAGTCTCAAAAATGACAAGTGATCTCTGTTCATTTCCAAGCAAACCATTCAATATCACAGTAATCCAAGTCTATGCCCCAACCAGTAATCTGAAGAAGCTAAAGTTGAAAGGTTCTATGAGGACCTACAAGAACTTCTATAGAACTAACACCCAAAAAAGATGTCCTTTTGATTATAGGGGACTGTAATGCAAAAGTAGGAAGTCAAGGGATACCTGAAGTAACAGGCAAACTTGGCCTTGGAATACAGAATGAAGCAGGGCAAAGACTAACAAAATTTTGCCAAGAGACCATACAGGTCATAATAAACATCCTCTTCCAACAACACAAAAGAAGACTCTACAAATGTACATCACCAGATGGTCAACACTGAAATCTGATTGATTATATTCTTTGCAGCCAAAGATAGAAAGCTCTATACAGTCAACAAAAACAAGACCGTGACTCAGATCATGAACTCCTTATTGCCAACTTCAGACTTAACTTGAAAAATGTATGCAAAACCACTAGATCATTCAGGTATGACCTAAATCAAATCCCTGATGATTATACAGTGGAAGTGAGAAATAGATTTAAGAGACTAGATCTGATAGAGTGCCTGATGAATGATGGACAGAGGTTCGTGACATTATACAGGAGACAGGGGGCAAGACCATCCCCAAGAAAAAGAAATGCAAAAAAGCAAAATGGCTGTCTGGGGAGGCCTCACAAACAGCTGTGAAAAGAAAAGAAGCCAAAACCAAAGAAGAAAAGGAAAGATATAAGCATCTGAATGCAGAGTTCCAAAGAATAACAAGGAGAGATAAGAAAGCCTTCCTCAGTGATCAATGCAAAGAAACAGACAAAAACACTAGAATGGAAAAGACTAGAGATCTCTTCAAGAAAATTAGAGATACCAAGGGAACATTTCATGCAAAGATGGGCTTGATAAAGAACAGAAATGGTATGGACCTAACAGAAGCAGAAGATATTAAGAAGAGGTGGCAAGAATACACAGAAGAACTGTACAAAAAAAGATCTTCATGACCCAGATAATCAAGATGGTGTGATTGCTTACCTAGAGCCAGACATCCTGGAATGTGTCAAGTGGGCCTTAGGAAGCATCACTATGAACAAAGCTAGTGGAGGTGATGGAATTCCAGTTGAACTATTTCAAATACTAAAAGATGATGCTGTGAAAGTGCAGTACTCAATATGCCAGCAAATTTGGAACACTCAGCAGTGGCCACAGGATTGTAAAAGGTCAGATTTCATTCCAATCCTGAAGAAAGGCAATGCCAAAGAATGCTCAAACTACTGCACAATTGCACTATTCTCACACGCTAGTAAAGTAATGCTCAAAATTCTCCAAGACAGGCTTCTTCAATACATGAACTGTGAACTTCCAGATGTTCAAGTTGGTTTTAGCAAAGGGAGAGGAACTGGAGATCAAATGGCCAACATCTGCTGGATCATCAAAACAGTGATAGAGTTCCAGAAAAACATCTATTTCTGCTTTATTGATTATGCCCAAGCCTTTGACTGTGTGGCTCACAATAAACTGTGGAAAATTCTGAAAGAGATGGGAATACCAGGCCACCTGATCTGCCTCTTGAGAAATCTATATGCAAGTCAGGAAGCAACAGTTAGAATTGGACATGGAACAACAGACTGGTTCCAAATCAGGAAAGGAGTACGTCAAGGCTGTGTATTGTCACTCTGATTATTTAATTTATATGCAGAGTACATCATGAGAAATGCTGGGCTGGAAGAAGCACAGACTGAAATCAAGATTGCTGGGAGAAATACCAATAACCTCAGATATGCAGATGATACCACCCTTAGGGCAGAAAGTGAAGAACTAAAGAGTCTCTTGATGAAAGTGAAAGAGGAGAGTGAAAAAGTTGGCTCAAAGCTCAACATTCAGAAAACTAAGATCATGGCATCCTGACCTATTACTTCATGGCAAATAGATGGGGAAACAGTGCAAACAGTGTCTGACTTTATTTTTGGGGCTCCAAAATCACTGCAGATGGTGATATGAAATTAAAAGATGCTTACTCATTGGAAGGAAAGTTATGGCCACCCTAGGCAGCATATTAAAAAACAGAGACATTACTTTGCCAACAAAGATTCATCTAGTCAAGGCTATAGTTTTTCCATAGTCATGTATGGATGTGAGAGTTAGACTATAAAGGAAGCTGAGCACCAAAGAATTGATGCTTTTGAACTGTGGTGTTCGAGAAGACTCTTGAGAGTCCCTTGGACTGTAAGGAGACCCAACCAGTCCATCCTAAAGCATATCAGTTCTGAGTGTTCATTGGAAGGACTGATGTTGAAGGTGAAAATCCAATATTTTGGCCACCTGATGGAAAGAGGTGACTTATTTGAAAAGACCCTGATTCTGCGAGAGTTTGAAGGTGGTAGGAGAAGGGGACAACAGAGGATGAGATGGTTGGATGGCATCATTGACTCAATGGACATGAGTTTGGGCAAACTCCAGGAGTTGGTGATGGATAGAGAAGCCTGGTGTGCTGGATAGGGAGGTCCGTGGGGTTGCAAAGAGTCAGACATAACTGAACAACTGAACTGAACTGATATACAGTTTGATTTGCAACTCGAAGTCTTTATTGAGAGATGTTTTCCAATATATGCAGCCCACATTCATGATTATCCAACCTTATACTTACCATTTCCTAATCATACTAGCCTTTCCTTCCCTCTACCTTCTTCAGATACTATCTATTCTTCAAGACCCAATTTAAATTCTGTCATTTTCTTAAGGACATTTTGGCATGCGCAGTGTTGGTAAAAACTGAGCAATTGAAATATGGTGACTGTTTCTTGGTGTACTAGACTCTTCTTGGTAGTGGGTCTTCTTCCTTTTAAGGCAGTTTCTTTGGAATGAGTTCTGTGATTTGTGGTGCCTCACTGACAAAGCCCCCAGACTTACTCCTCTTCTTTTCAGATTCTTTTCCTTACATCTTCTCGATCACTTTATTTCTTCCCCCAGTTCCTTGTCACTCCGATCCTTCTATTTCTTTTTTATTTTTTCTTAGTAGGTACTGAAGATCTATTAGTGTGAATTATTAGCAAATGAAAACAAGAGGTCAAGAAGGGCGAAACCTTCCAAGTGTCAGAAAGCAATGGGAAATAATTGTATTCTATGCTTCTAATACAATAGATGAAGAAAAATGAAAACAGTTAAGTTTCCATTAAAGACAAGATGATTGTTTATATCCCACCACGTGATTTTTGATATGTTTATATATTTAAAAAGTTTAAATTCGTGAGTGATATATACCTACCTGTTTTTCTGTCTATTAAGTGATGACTTAATCTTTGCATACAGTTTGTCATCTTTTAGTAGCTATCCTTTGCTTAGGCAACATAAAATAGTTTATTATATACATTTTTGGAATGGAAAATTTGGATGATTTTGAGTAGCATTTTCAGTTTCCGTTTATCAGGAAACCTGGGGATTTTGGAATAAGAAAATATCTTAGGAAGCCCATCATAACGTTTTTACATGCATAATCCATGTTGGTAACAACTGTTCCCACTGCCATCCGGGTAGGGTCATTTCTGTAAACCTGTAATGAATCAGGCCTTGTTTTTAAAGAAGGCAGTCTGTTCATATCCTCTTGATTCCATAACACTGTGTGATCCAAAGAGATTTTTTAAATTTCAGTTATGAATCTTGAGCATATATTCAACTCCTAAGTAGCAATTACTGCAAACAACATAAATGCCAGGTTTGAAGTTTTGACTTTGTTGATGGTGGTCTGCTCAAAGAAAGTGATGCTCCTTCGTGCTGAAGTCCCTTTCCCCTCCGTATGTGTCTAAGCAAGGAAACCTAGCCCTCATGTAGTCATCAGATCCATGGACACATTTTTAAAAATTGAAAAGACAGGTTTTCTGTGGTTAGGCCTCAGTTTTCAGACTTCCTCTGACTTTCACTAAAATGCTGCATCAAGAACTTCTTCTATACATGGAGGAAAAACACAATAATTATACTCTTTTTCTCACTTTGGCATTTAGCCATGGTTGATTAGAATTCTATTGTTTGGGATGTAGACCTTCTGATTTCTTTTGTCTTGTATTTTCCTGAGTCTTTAATTAGTGAAGTTTAAAAATAAAGTTTGTATTCAAGCTTAAGCAAAAACCCTGATATACATTTAAAAAAAAATTTAAATGTCACATTGGAATGAACCAATCTAATTTTTTTTTTTTGGAAAGAGTTTTAGGATATTCATCAGAAGGACTGATGTTGAAGTTGAAACTCCAATACTTTGGCCACCTGATGTGAAGAAATGACTTATTGGAAAAGACCCTGATGTTGGGAAAGTTTGAAGGTGGGAGGAGAAGGGGACGACAGAAGATGAGATGGCTGGATGGCATCATCAGCTGAATGGACATGAGTTTTAGTAAACTCCAGGAGCTGATGATGGACAGGGAGGCCTGGTGTGCTGCAGTCCATGGGGTCACAAAGAGTCGGACACAACTGAGTGACTGGACCAAACTGAACTTCAGTGAAGATAATCTCTAAAGATTTAAATCACTTATTCTTCCTCCACATGGAAGTATTTCCAGAAGGAGCAAATCATAGTCTAAGAGCATGATAATCACTCTTCATTCTTGTGTGGAACTGGGATCAGGATGTGAGGTGTACCTGGAAGACTTAGCTCCCTTTCCCTGAAGGAAGATGCTGCCTCTGCTTCTCATCATGTTGTCATTGTCGTTCAGTCACTCAGTCGTGTCTGACTCTTGGCAACTCCACGGACTGCAGCACACCAGGCTTCCCTGTCCTTCACTATCTCCCAGAGTTTCCACACACTCATGTCTATTGAGTCAGTGATGCCACCCAACCATCTCACCCCTTGTTGTACCCATTTCCTTCTGTCCTCAAACTTTCCCAGCATCAGGATCTTTTCCAAAGAATCGGCACTTTGAATCAGATGGTCAAAGTATTGGATCTTCAGCTTCAGCATTAGTCCTTCCAGTGCATATTCAGGGTTGATTTCCTTCAGAATGGACTGGTTGGATTTCCTTGCAGTCCAAGGGACTCTCAAGAGTCTTGTCCAGTATCACAGTTCGAAAGTATCAATTCTTCGACACTCAGCCTTCTTTATGGCTCACCATGAGCTCATCTCATCATAAGGGCAGGAACCTCATTCGCGCGTGCCTCATGACCTACCGCCTTCCAACATCCCCCTTCCCTCATTCTGTCACCTTGGGGGTTAGAATTTTAACAAACAATTCTGCTGAGAATCATTCAGTCCAGAGTAACAGCAAGGTAGTGTGTGATTCTGACATGAGTCAGCTTATTCTGAATGAATATGTTTATCCAGGACATTAGTCATCTGCAATTTTTCTGTATCTTCACCAGAGCTGATATGAAGGAAGTGACAGGAGGTTTTCAGAAATAGCTGAGCTGAGTGTCCCTGTCCCCGTGACTGGCATGAGCCTGCGGCTGAGTGTCTGTGGAAGCAGTGCCCTGGCCCCTTCACCCTCCGTTCTCCACTGCCGGCAGTGAGCTTGCCTCTCGCCACAGAAACCCTGAGCCTTTGGCTCCACCCCTTGGGAACAGCCATGCTCCGTCACACCCAACTCTCTGTCCACGCGATTCTCTGGGCAAGAACACCAGAGTGGGTAGCCATGCCCTCCTCCAGGAGATCTTGTTGACTCAGGGATAGAACTCATGTCTCCCACAGCTCCTGCACTGCAGGCAGATTCTTTACTGCTGAGCAAATGGAGAGGCCCGGCTTTGCCCCCTACACCACTCCATGGACATCTTATCTGGGTGTTTCTTGGCTGACGTTACTTCCTCCTATTTCTTCTTCTACAGGAAAGTTATGACCAACCTAGACAGCACATTAAGAAGCAGAGACATTACTTTGCCAACAATGGTCTGTCTAGTCAAGGTTATGGTTTTTCCAGTGGTCATGTATGGATGTCAGAGTTGGACTATAAAGAAAGCTGAGAACCAAAGAATTCATGTTTTTGAAGTGTGGTGTTGGAGAAGACTCTTGGGAGTTCTTTGGACTGCAAGGAGATCCAACCAGTCCATCCTAAAGGAGATCAGTCGTGGGTGTTCATTGGAAGGATTGATGTTGAAACTGAAACTCCAATACTTTGGCCACCAGATGTGAAGAGCTGACTCATTTGAAAAGACCCTGATGCTGGGAAAGATTGAGGGCAGGAGGAGAAGGGGACGACAGAGGAGGGGATGGTTGGATGGCATCACCAACTCGATGGACATGGGTTTGGGTGGATTCCGGGAGTTGGTGATGGACAGGGAGGCCTGGCATGCTGCGGCTCATAGGGTCTCAAAGAGTTAGACACGACTGAGCGACTGAACTGAACTGAACCTTTCTCCCATTCAGCTTTCCAGCCAGTCACGCTGCAGAGTCTTTGAACCCTGCTGCCAGCGTCACTGGGCCACCGAATCCCATTCCACTTTCCAAGGTCCAGAGCTAGAAACATTTTCCACTAACAGCCCCACTTACGCATTCAGGAGCATGCCTCACTGGCTTGCTCAAACGCTTGCTCTTTGTTATCCCCATTTGCCCTCTCCCACAAGACGTAAGACACAGATTAAATCTGTTTTGTAACTAATAAACTTCAGATGGATTTCCCCTTTAATCACTGTCAGGAAGAAATCAAACATTTTGCCCCAGAGCACCATTCATTTCATAATTTATTCAAAGATTAGGGGCAACCTAGCACTAACATTTTGATAACTTAGTAGGGAAATTAACAGTTGCCATCTATTCATCACTCCTTATTCCATCTGAAAAGTGGAGAATTTACTGCCGTATTAACAAACAAAGATGGCACAGCTGTGAGTGCTTCATCCAGCCCTCCAGTGTGAATGCTGAGCCAGGAAGGCGTCCAGGAAGAACAGTGCCCGCTCTCTGGCAGCCTCCACTCCCCGAGGAGCCGGTGCGGGGAGGGGCTGTAAAAAACACAGGATGGGCCCCAGGGAGCTGAAGTGCTTATGAAAGGAATGGTTTCAGTGAGTGCAGACGCTTGCACCTTCACATACACAGAAAAGCTCCAAATTCCTTAACCCTGGATATCTACTTTTCTTTAATTAACAGTAATCTTTCGATTACCTGCCCTTTGTTGTAAAACTTCTATATAACCTGACTCCTCCCCACGAATCCTTGGAACAGTTCTCTCCGGTTACTTGAGATGCTGCCTCCCAGGTTTGAAGCCCGAAAAGAAGTTAGTCAAAGTGTTAGTCACTCAGTCATAGCCAACTCATTGCTACTCATGGACTGTGACCCACCGGGCTCCTTTGTTCATGGAATTCTCTAGGCAAAAATCCTGAAGTGGGAAGCCATTCCCTTCTCCAAGGAGTCTTCCCAACCCAAGGATCAAACCCTGGGTCTCCTTGATCAGCAGGAAGATTCTTTACCATCTAAGCCACCATTCTTTACCCTCTGAGCTAATTTTTAAGGAAGCCCTAAAAATTCCCACCAAGTAAAACATAACTCTCAACTTCTAGGTTGTGACTTTTTTTTGCAGTTGATACTTCATTACAAAAAGAGTCACATATGGTCCGTTTCTCCACTCCATTTCTCTCTGTAATGTGAAAGTTCTTAAGGCTAAATTGTGGATTCTACTTCCTCTGAAGTGTGTACTTGTATCTCTCTTAAAGCTCGGTGGTTTAGAACAATGAGTGCAGCGCAATATTAGCTGATCCACAGTGAAAGTTCAAACCATCGTTTCATTTCTCTTTATTGTTGCTCACATTATGAATGCTTCACATCCACGGGTACAATTTTTGTTTCTGGTTATTTGTTGCCTGTGTTTTTCTCTTTAGTCTTCCTTCAAAAATTACAGAAAACAGTAAAAACAGAGCTCATCAGCTTGCATTGTTCATAGTCAGATTAATATTGGAGTGCTATATTCATCTACTAGCCTAACAGTGTCTGATACAAAAGTTACCTCTTTATTCCCGTGCTTTTCCTACAATTTTCCACACTGGTAATTCTGACTGACTCACTGCATCATTTTATAAGACCATCTTCTTCAGAGTTCCTCTGTTTCACTTGCTCCCTTTCTCTGTCTCCCAATTCAATGTAACCTAAAAACCAAACTAATACAATAACTAAGTGAAATATTTTTGTCACTCTCTTAAATGGTTTTTTTCCTCAAGTCTGCTACTGGTAATAATTACAGACTCTCTTTCCTAGATGAATGCATGTAATATTGGTTTAAGAAGTTAATTCAAAATGTGCATTTGGTTTGACAAACTCTTCTTGCTTTTTTCACAGAGTTGTTTGCTGAAATCACAGCAATTGGAACTGCGCGACTGAACACTGTGTGCCTGTTCCAGGGCACTCCCTGTGGATGGTGTGACCTGGCACAGAGGGCACACTGCCCCGTGTGCTAGGAGACCCTGTTAGAACAGGTGAGGGCGCTCCTGAGAAGTCCTGAGTCACGTAACTGTTAAACACAAGCCACTTAAAACTTCCCAGAAGGAGACGAATAACCCAAGGATGCTGAAGAATTATGATCGAGGTTGAGCATCCTCACGTGTCACTAGGAACACACATCACAGCAACAAAGACCCATTTCTTATTTATCAGACTGCTAAGAATTAAAGCCAAATACAACCCTGAATTCTGTTAGCAAATATGAACACATACCACTGGCCAGAATGCAAATCAGCACAACCCGCTTTTCAGATTTGTCTCCTAATGGAAATAAAAACACAGAGGGAACCTCATTAAACGCAAAGGCTTTTGCACAGCAAAAGAAGCCATAAAAAAAAATGAAAAGACAACCTCCAGAATGGAAGAAGACATTTGCAAATGATATGATCGACAAGGGATTAGTCTCCAAAATACATGAATAGCTCATACAACTCAATGTCAAAAAACCAACCAAACAAACAGAGGCAACCTGATGATAGGTTGGGTCCGTCTGAGGCATGAGGATATTTAATGACCCGTCATCAATATACAGAAGACTCTTGACATTAAGCCTTCTGCTCTTTGTGATCTCGTGCCATAGCAATGGGAAATAATGGTCACTAATCGTGACTAAATTCACACAGTGAAATAATAATAGAGAGATGTCGCTATGTTTAACAGTAGATTGTAACTTCTGAACTGATCTTTGCTGCTCTCTGACAATAGGGAAATATTAATTTAGAACATTGTTCTATAATTATATAATTGAGATAATTAAAACACCTCTGAATTACTTTGCTTTATTTAATAATTTACGTAGAGAAATCTTAAAACATTGATTAAGCATTTTAAAGGTATTCATTTGGTCTGCTTTCTTTTTCAGGCAAACATCACTCACTTGTGTGTAAGAAACCCTTTAGGACAGATGATGTTCTATTGTCAAAACAGGAAGGATTTCATTCCATTCAAACAGCAGCTGGCACTTTGTTTATCTTGCCAAAAGACTCAGTTCACCAAGATAATTCTCAAATATGCCCAGTGCCAAAAACAAGCATCAAAGTCATCATCTGACCAGGGAATGAGTCCAGATCACCTGAGGGGTTCATCCACTTGGAAAATAGGAAAGTAAAGAAGTCTTGGAATTGAGTAAAAGGTTAGTCAAAATTAGAATGTATCTAAGGGGAAATACTAAACTTTTTACATATAGACCTTAGAACACTGGAAAGAAGAATAATTGTTTGCTGCTGTTACCAGTTACTGGGCTAGGTATCCTAGTTGAAAGATCTTAAACTTTTTAAACACCCTAGTTGCAAACTTTAAGTAGCAGAGACTTTAAACTTTAAATAGCATTCCACGTGTGCTGTGATCAGTCATGACACACCACCCTTGAAGATTCGGTGCCGGGAGTGTTAGCTCAGCTCATTGAATTCTACTCCTCTTTTATTTTGGTTTTGAATGTCCTTCAGAAACCATGGAAGGAAATCACAGAGATTTCTTCTTGAATTTGTGTACTTATTCGTAATCCCCAAAGACAGCCCCCAAAGTGATTTCCAAATGAGTTCTGAGGTTGTTAGCTGTGCATGATGTGGTCATGGGTGGATATAGATTTCCAAGTGACAGTGTTAGTCATTCAGTCATGTCCGACTCTTTGTGACCCCAGGGACTGTAGCCCACCAAGCTCCTCTGTCCATGGGATTCTCCGTGCAGGAATACTGGAGTGGGATACCATTTCCTTCTCCAGGGGATCTTCCCTACCCAGGGATCAAACCCAGGTCTCCAGCATTGACAGGCAATATAGATTTCCAAGTGACAGTGTTAGTCACTCAGTGACTCTTTGTGACCCCAGGGACTGTAGCCCGCCAAGCTCCTCTGTCCCTGAGATTCTCCATGCAGGAATACTGGAGTGGGATACCATTTCCTTCTCCAAGTGATCTTCCCTACCCAGGGATCAAACCCAGGTCTCCAGCATTGACAGGCAGATTCTTTACCACCTGAGCCACCAAGGAAAATCCTGACAGGCAGATTCTTTACCACCTGAGCCACCAAGGAAAATCCTGAGTCTAGGTGGCTTAACTAAAGAAGAATTGGCAATGTTCTTAAAAGTAAGAAAAGGAAAGGATCACGGAAACAAGGAAGTGGACCAGCTTGTTGAATAGGATAGTGTACCAGGCTTAATGTTCACGTCCACCCAGAACCTCAGAATACGACCATATTTAGAAGTAGGGCCTTTGCACATGTAATCAGTTAAGGACCTCAGGAGGAAACCATCCTCCATTCAGAGTGGCCCTAAATTCACTGACAAGAGTAGAAAAGGACGCAGAGGGACAAGTAGAGGAGGAGAAGCCATGTGAGCATGGAGGCAGAGATGGAATTTCACAATCACAAGCCAAGAGAGGAAGATAACAGAAGCTGGAGAGGCAGCAGCCACCCTCTGAAACCCTCAGAAGGCACACAGCCCTGCCATCTCCTGGATTTTGCACTTTTGACCTCCAAAAGAGTGAAGGAATAAATTTTATGTTTTTCTAGCCATCCAATTTATGGTAATTTGTTTTTGCAGCCCTGGGAAACTAATTCAGCTGAAAAACATCTCAATGAAATTTCAAACCCAAGGCTAAGGAACTGTACTGTTGAAGATGACTCTTGAGAGCCCCTTAGACTGCAGGGCGATCAAACCAGTCAATCCTAAAGGAAATGAATCCTGAATATTCATTGGAAGGACTGATGCTGAAGCTGAAGCTCCAATACTTTGGGAGCTGGGAAAGATTGAGGACACAATACTGTGAAACAATTATTCTTCGTTTAAAAAAAAAAATTTTTTTAAGGGATAAAAAGCCTCTCTAAGAACAACTCTGAGATACTTTGATGAGTGTAAAATGAATCAAGGTGAATCTAGATCATTCCTAGAAAATGTAACATAATTGAGGAGCAGAAAGGGCACTAAAAAGCCCAAAAGAGAGAGGCCATCAGTCTCTTTAAAAAATCAAACCAGGAAAACAATATCCTGTTTTGCTGAATTTTCTTACCATTTTCCACTTCAGTTACCTCTGTGTGACATTTACCGCATCCTTTATAAAAGTCAGCGCAAAGAACGGTGGCATGTTTACAGCAGAAAACAATCTTCACAAGTGAATTCAGTATTTGAGTCAGAGCCACGACATTTCTTTGCATTTCAGTGCCTTTGCATTTGTTTTGCTGCTCTATAAATATTGTTGTAATCTTAAGAAACTGTCAGTCTACCCGAGGGCTGTTGCAGCGGGTTCTCGACACCATCTGACAATGTGTGATAAATCTTCAGAGCTTTTTCTGCACAGATCAGTGACTTTCTCTCACCTTCTGCAAGATATGGAACTTGAGAAAAGCTTTCATTGAGTAGTCAGAATTACCATTTACTTGGCAGTACAATGATCCCATTACAGGGAGTCTCAATTCAGTATTTGAGTCAGAGCCACAACATTTCTTTGCATTTCAGTGCCTGAAGTGTTTGTTTTGCTGCTCTATAAATATTGTTGTAATCTTGAGAAACTGTCAGTCCACCTGAGGGCTGTTGCAGCGGGTTCTCAACACCATCTGACAATGTGTGATAAATCTTTAGAGCTTTTTCTGCACAGATCAGTGACTTTCTCTCACCTTATGCAAAATATGGAACTTGAGAAAAACTTTTATTGAGTAGTCAGAATTACCATTTACTTGGCAGTACAATGATCCCATTACAGGGAGTCTCCATACTCCATGCTAAAGACAATTGGTAATGAACGTGGGTATCACTGAATGAGAGCAGCCCCAGCTTCCTGGTTTATAACCAGGAAAGGGAGACTTGCATTCCGGAGTCCTACAACTGCTGGTGTAATTAGAGCTGTTGTTGTCATTTAGTTGCTAAGTCTTGTTCAACTCTTTGTGGCGCCATGGACTTACAGGCTCCCATGTCCACGGGATTTCTCAGGCAAGAATACTGGAGCGGGTTACCATTGCCTTCTCCAGGGGATCTTCCTGACCCAGGGATTGAGCCTGAGTCTTCTGCATTGGCACTGAGCCACCTGGGAAGAAGCCCCAGCTTTCTGGTTTATAACCAGGAAAGGGAGACTTGCATTCCGGAGTCCTACAACTGCTGGTGTAATTAGAGCTGTTGTCATTTAGTTGCTAAGTCTTGTTCAACTCTTTGTGGCGCCATGGACTTACAGGCTCCCATGTCTATGGGATTTCTCAGGCAAGAATACTGGAGCGGGTTACCATTGCCTTCTCCAGGGGATCTTCCTGACCCAGGGATTGAGCCTGAGTCTTCTGCATTGGCACTGAGCCACCTGGGAAGAACCAATTAGAGCTGTTTCCTTCCCCACCCCCACCCCCCACCAAGAAAAAACTGAAGTCAGACAGAAAACACTGCAGGGGATGTTCTGTCTGCAGAAATGGAGGAGGCGAGCTTATTCACTTGGTGCTATTTCATCTGCCCGCCAAGTGTCTCCTACATCATCTTTGTTTCTGGTTTTACCTTCAGGGCAGATAAAATAGATTTACCACTAGCGAATCCTAGCTCCATTCTCAAGCTGTTCTAAGCATTTTCTGAAACATGGTAACCAAAAAGGACCTTCCCAACACTGAGCTCTAAGGTGTGGCATCCCTGCTCAGTCCTTCTCTTGGCAGGACAGAGCCCCCAGCCTCAGTCTGCTCTCCAGGCCCTTTGCCATAGAAATGTCTCTTTCCAGTGAACGGAAAAGTCCAGCCAGCCATAGCCTGCTCCAAACACTTAGTCGTTTGTTAAACAACCTTTGAATGTTTAGGACTATGTGGACAGGAACTACAGACACAGGACACTCACTGGTGTGTGTTTCAATGTCTCACCATTCTCATTCAGTTCAAAACCGGAAGACCTTCATGGAAGCAAAGGCAAAGAATTTGTCGAGAAGAGATAAAATTTTGGAAGCTCTAGTGTTTAGGAGAAGTAATATAAAACGCATGCTTTTTGGACAAGGAAATAGCTTAAAAGTTCAGTTAACAACTATTGCTTTTAATCAGCAAGGAGTCCCAAATTGAGAAGAAGGAGGGAAAAGTGAATATATCACATGAACATGATCCTGGTCAGAAGCAAAGCGTCCTTTCAGCTGATATCAGACGTGGCTGCAAGTGTTAATTGCAGATGGAAATATAATTAATAACTAAGGTAGCCTCTAAACATGGCTCCCATGGCAACACAGTCATGCCTGGCAACCAGCTTCACTTCCTTAGTGATAAATGAATCAACTGCTTTATTTTTCATGGTGCAGCCAGTTCAGTGGAGGAAGTCACATTGTCTAGGAGCACACGATTAGATGGGTGTGGGGTCATCAGGCAGTAGGTGCCTGTGTGCATCCTAAGTCACTTCAGTTGTGTCCGACTCTTTGCAATCCCATGGACTGCAGCTCTCCAGTCTCATCAGTCCATGGGATTCTAGCGGCAAGAATACTGGAGTGGGTTGGCATGCCCTCCTCCAGGGGATCTCCCCAACCTCAGAATCGAACCCAGGACTCTTATGTCTCCAGCAATGGCAGGCGGGTTCTTTATCACTAGTCCTCCCTGCGAAGCCCAGGCAGGAGGTGGTCCTTCCTAAGACAGTCACTTCACTGTCTAGACAGCAAGCCGTCTGGTACATTTCTACCACTGACATTGACAGGAAGTCCAATTCAATCAATGCACATACATTTTTAATTCTCATTCTCTAAGGCATATGTTAAATGTCTATTTAATATTTACAATGTCTCAACGTTTAAGAAATGAAAAGACAAATAAGTTCAATGCAGACTTCTTTGAGGAAAGACACTTCTTTTTCTCTAAGACCATCTCAGAGTCGGTTCAAAGTTTCCCTTTACCTAATGTAAACTTGAACATTTTCGTTCTGTTTGGAGCAAAGAAACATCTTATTTAATCTCTTCTCTGTGGATGATATTTACCTAGAGGCGCTTTGTCTCTTTTGATATTACTTAATTGCACAAAATTACTTTGAGATCCTTGAAGATTTTTAAGAGTGAAAAGGAGTCCCCAAGCCATCCAGTTGGCTGGCTAGATTATCACCAAATTTCACAGTGTGTGGTTTCTTGCTGTTGGGCCCAGGCACGGTGACAGTACATCTGGCCAGATCCCACCCTGAAACGTTTTCTGGCATCAGTGCTATAAGTTGTTCCCCTTGTGTACTGGATATGAAATTGCTATAGATATATCAGTCTTTGTCCTGCAATCCTCCCACCTCCATGTCAGTTTCAGAACTAATTCAGGGGACCATTCTTTCTCAGTCCAACTCCCACATCCATACATGACTACTGGAAAAACCATAGCCTTGACTAGACTGACCTTAGTCATCAAAGTGATGTCTCTGCTTTTGAATATGCTATCTAGGTTGGTCATAACTTTTCTTCCAAGGAGTAAGCGTCTTTTAATTTCATGGCTGCAATCACCATCTGCAGTGATTACGTGAGAGTTGGACTGTGAAGAAGGCTGAGCGCCGAAGAATTGATGCTTTTGAACTATGGTGTTGGAGAAGACTCTTGAGAGTCCCTTGGACTGCAAGGAGATCCAACCAGTCCATTCTGAAGGAGATCAACCCTGGGATTTCTTTGGAAGGAATGATGCTAAAGCTGAAACTCCAGTACTTTGGCTGCCTCATGCAAAGAGTTGACTCATTGGAAAAGACTGATGCTGGGAGGGATTGGGGGCAGGAGAAGAAGGGGACGACCGAGGATGAGATGGCTGGATGACATCACTGACTCAATGAATGCAAGTCTGGGTGAACTCTGGGAGTTGGTGATGGACAGGGAGGCCTGGCGTGCTGTGATTCATGGGGTGGCAAAGAGTCGGACACAACTGAGCGACTGAACTGAACTGCTTCTTTCTCAGATCTTACTTTTCTCCAGTATCAGATTCCTATAACCAGTGAACCAGAGCTCTGCCTTTTAAGCTAAACTAGTTTGTCAGAATAGTTCTTTCATCACTAATTTCTTCTTGTTTTTAGATTCCCTCTATTCTAAGTCAGAAAATGAAAAGAACCACATGTACCTAACACTGTAAAAGAGACTTTCAGCGCTTTGATTGATCATCAGTAATCACCCACCATCAACTCTAGGGTTATGTGATCACAGCTCTTCACTGAGTTCTCAGCTCCACACCATTGACCTAAGGTAACAGCTTATGGACACCTATTGGTTGCTTCATTGGACGCTGGGGATGCTAATATGAATAGTTAACATTTATTAACATTACTCAGTAGCAAGTCATTTATAGACAGACTTATATAAGCCTCTTGGATGCTTAGAGGATATGTTTTATTATTAACCCCATTATTCAGGTCAGAAAATTCAAGAATCAGGCTTAGAATGGCTTAATAATTCTCCAAATGACACAAACCTTGCTTTGAATTTAGCCTCTCAAATATCTAAGCTCTCAACCATAAGATTATACTGCTGCTAAAAGCAGAATCAGAATCCATATGTTAAGATTTTTCTTCTCTGGAGAGATTCATATCATCTAGAAGAGAGAAAAATAAATAACAAAAGCTGGAAAACATTATTATAAAGTTTCTTGTACTCATTTATTATAAAGTTCCTCTTGGATGCTTAGAGGATATGTTTTATTATTAACCCCATTATTCAGGTCAGAAAATTCAAGAATCAGGCTTAGAATGGCTTAATAATTCTCCAAATGACACAAACCTTGCTTTGAATTTAGCCTCTCAAATATCTAAGCTCTCAACCATAAGATTATACTGCTGCTAAAAGCAGAATCAGAATCCATATGTTAAGATTTTTCTTCTCTGGAGAGATTCATATCATCTAGAAGAGAGAAAAATAAATAACAAAAGCTGGAAAACATTATTATAAAGTTTCTTGTACTCATTTATTATAAAGTTTCTTGAAAATGTGTGAGCAAATGAAGACCTTAAAACAGCAAATTAAAATGTTACTGAGGGATGGCAAACTGTATAACTGGTTCAGTCTGGAGACAGGGGCTGCCTATGACCAGCTGATATGGGAACCAGGTCCTGACTGTGGGAAGGGGTTTCCTTCAGGAAAGAAACGGGGGCTTTTCAGGGCAGGGGAAGAGGAGCACAGAGGGGTCTGTCCTGAGCACCAGGCTATGGTAGTGAAAGGTCTCAAATTGTTGTTCTTCAGTCACTGAGTCGTGATCTGCTCTTTGGGACGCCATGGACTGCAGCATGCAGTCCACGTGTGCAGGGACACACAGACTTCCCTGTCTATCACCAGCTCCCAGAGCCTACTCAGACTCATGTCCATCGAGTTGATGATGCCATCCAACCATCTCATCCTCTCTCCTCCCCTTCTCCTCTTGCCTTCAATCTTTCCCAGCATCAGGGTCTTTTCCAATGAGTCGACTCTTTGCGTCAGGGGGCCAAAGTATTAGAGCTTCAGCATCAGTCCTTCCAATGAAAATTCAGGACTGATTTCCTTTAGGATGGACTGGTTGGATCTCCTTGCAGTCCAAGGGACTCTCAAGAGTCTTCTCCAGCACATTTCGAAAGCATCAAGTCTTCAGTGCTCAGCCTTCTTTATGGTCCAACTCTCACATCTGTACAATACTACCGGAAAAACCATAGTTTTGACTATACAGAACTTTGTCAACAAGGTAATGTCTCTGCTATTTAATATGTTGTCCAAGTTTGTCATAGCTTTTCTTTCTTTTAATTTCAGAATAATAGCAGAATGCACATTTAAACTCTTTTAAATGCTTTTAATTATGATGATGAATTGCCCACTACTTACAAGGGTCAGTGTTCAAGAGGCTGCCACTAATATAATTATTATTATTCCTATTTTTAACTTACATGGTGGAAAATAACTAGTGTCCAAAAGTTTAAGGCAACTAACATTAAGTTCACTTCAGTTCAGTCGCTCAATTGTGTCCGACTCTTTGCCACCCCATGAGCTGAAGCACGCCAGGCCTCCCTGTCCATCACCAACTCCCAGAATCCACCCAAACCCATATCCATTGAGTTGGTGATGCCATCCAACCATCTCATCCTCTGTCACCCCCTTCTCCTCCTGCCCTCAATCTTTCCCAGAATCAGGGTCTTTTCCAAGGAGTCAGCTCTTCACATGGTGGCCAAAGTATTGAAGTTTCAGCTTCAGCATCATTCCTTCCATTGAATGCCCAGGGTTGATCTCCTTTAGAATGGACTGGTGAATCTCCTTGCAGTCCAAGGGACTCTCAAGAGTCTTCTCCAATACCACAGTTCAAAAGCACCAATTCTTCGGTGCTCAGCTTTCTTTATAGTCCAACTCTCACATCTTAACATTAAACATCTGACAACTAACATTAAACATCTGGACATTTCAAAAGAAGCACTGGCTGCATGGGTTGCTATGACTCAGTCTGGTTAACAACATGTGGAGAAAAAAAATGTTCCATGCCAAGAAGGGAGTGTGTCCCTACAGCACCGCTGAAGTCCCGGCTACTTAACCTCATCACAGAGAGGAGGAAAGCTGCCTTTTTCAGTTCACTTGGCTTTTTCTCTTACTCATTTCATTACTCAGCTATTCTTTCAAATAAAAGATCCTGGTGATAATATTCTCAATTCATCGTTAGTGCAACCACTGAGGGGACTTCTTTTAGCTAGAGTTTCTGAGCAGAAATTTGATTTGTTTTTTCTTCAGGGCAAAGTGGGATACAAACACTCCATGGCCGGTGGGAGAAGTGGAATTAATGATTCATGGTCTGGTCCAGCATCATCTGTTCCTTACTATGAACCTTCTTCCTTTAAATGAAACTGATGGGAAATTGATGGCGTCAATGTGGGGGGATAGATGTGCTTCAGAATTAAGAACTGCTTCAGATTGCATGGCACCCCGGAGGGTCTGAGTTGGTGCTTGCTTCAACTCTGCAACCCTAGGACTGTAGCACGCCAGGCCCCCTTGTCCCTCACTAGCTACCAGAGTGTGCTCAAACTCATGTCCATTATGCCAGTGATGCCATCCAACCATCTCATCCTCTCTCCTCCCCTTCTCCTCCTGCCTTCAGTCTTTCTCAGCATCAGGGTCTTTTTCCAGTGAGTCAGCTCTTTGCATCAGATGGCAAAGCACTGGCACTTCAGCTTCAGCATCAGTCCTTCCACTGAATATTCAGGGTTGATTTCCTTTAGGATTGACTGATAGGATTGACTTGACTATAAAGACTTATAGAAACTTCATTTGTCAGTATTTTGTGGATTTTCTCATTGCAGATAAGGAAATATGGACCTGTACTCAGCCAAGAGAATTAAATACATAAACATAATTTCTAAGGCAGAATCAAAATAAACTCACATGTCTACCTTCCTTTTAGCCAACTTACATTTTCCTTTCAGGTTGAAATCGTACTGTGGCAAGGTAAATGACAAGACACATTGACCAAAAGCATTTTCCCTTTTGAAATAACAAAATACACATATTCATGTAACCATAACCACAGTGATGAAATGCTAGAGCAATTTCAGAGAGAACATTCGATCACAGGCAGGATAAAGCCTCTGTTTGGATTTTGATGATAGTGTTTCCATCTGTCTGGCTGAGGACGCAGGAGAGCAGGACCATTCCAACCTGCAGCAGAAGCAGTGAGACACCCACCTCCTTTGCAATTCTCAAGATAAGGAAAGAGATTTAACAGTGCGTTTCTGTACACATAAAAATATTATGCATGCCAAAACTATGAGTTATTGTATTTATATGGTATCTGAGATATGCTAGACTTTTTATGGCTGACGCCTCAATATTGATTTAATGCATGTAGTTTGTGAGTTTTTACACATAATACTGTAGGCAGATTGTAAACTTTTGATAGGTCAGATTGTAAACTTTTGAACTTTTAATCTGCCATCCTAACAGGGACACATTTGAGAGTGACAAGGAGTCAGCTTTCCAATTTCCTATACAACAGAGGTAAGAAGGGTTCCATCCCCAAACCAGGCTGTGAAGGCAGCCCCCTTCAGAGACTTTCTTTCTTAAGTCAACCTACAACCAGCTGGAGGCACAGGTGACTTTTCTTATAATTCTCAAATTCTTCTTAGAAAACACTGAGGCTGAGGCCTCAATAACTACATCTTGTAACGATCAATTTGAGAGACAAAAATAATTCACCTAAAAATAACTTAAAAGTCAGGCATGACCCAGAGAGATGATATGGGGTAGGAGGTGGGAGGGGGTTTCAGGATTGGGAGCTCATGTACACCTGTGGCTGATTAATGTCAATGTATGGCAAAACCAATACAGTATTGTAACGTAGAATAAAGTAAAAATAAAAATAAATAAATAATTTAAAAATAAACTTCAAAATAAATAAATTATGTTATTAAAAAAAATAAAACCTAAAAGTCAAACTGATAAAAATGTGAACGATTTACACAAAATAGGCCGAACCCCAAGGGTTACACTAGAGAACTCATGGGCTCTGGAGGTGCAGGTACATGAGTGCTGCCTTCTTCTTTTTTTTTTTTTTTTTTTTTGAGTGCTGCCCTCTTAATCATGAACTCTAGATCCTCAGTTAAAAAAAAGCCAAGGTATTTTCTTCTTCAATTAGAATTTCTAGTGGATCTTACTGAGTAACAGGTTCCATCACTAAGTAGATCACTGTTTAATTTTTTACTATAAAATGACATAAAATGAACTCAGCTGACTTAAAATGAAAAATAAATGTACTGGATCAAGACACTACATGCTGCTTTGCTTCAGAGTTACAATGATGACTTTCTAGCTGGGTTTCCTCTCTGCCCATCTGCTCCTTAGTTTTATCCCACTTATCAAGGCAAATATAAATAAAATAAATATTACATAAAGTACACAGACTCAAGGTAGTGGCTAACTTGTGTTGGCCAGAGAATTTCTTTTCTATGCTGAAGTGCATGTATCTTTAAAATCTTGATGAATGCTATAATTTAATATTAATGACTTTTTAAAACTTTCATTTGCATAAGTGCTTGAATCTGATAAACATTTTATTTACAGAGACCTCTCTAAGCACTGTTAAAGGCTTTCAAACAAAGAACTCAAGGCAGATGAAGTAAAACAAAGCAGATTTCAGATTCACTGAAACGCAACTACAAATTCCAACCTGGCAAGTCACTCTTGTGTGATGCCAAACAACATCACATCTGGAGACATTCTGAAAATAAATGTTTCATTTTCTACATGCAAAGTGTTATACGTTGGCTTCAGATTTCTTCCTCGTTTAGAAAATCTTTGGAACTTCCTTGGCAGTCCAGTGGTTAAGACTCTGAGTTCCACAGAAGAGATCACGGGTTCAGTCCCGGGTAAGGGAACTAAGATCCCACATGCGTGAGACTTAGCCAAAAGAAGGAAAAAATAAAATGAATAAAAGAGAATATATTTTTTTAAAGCAAGAAAGAAACATCTTTCATCATGTGTTAATTACAACCTAATATGACAAGAACAAGAAAAGAAGGTGTCGAGCACAGGTCCTCAGGATGTGAGCGTGAAGCCAGGACACGGCGGAGGCAGTCGTCTTCAGGGGCCTTTCGTGTTTACAGAGACCTATAGCAAAGTGAGCATGTTTTCATTTGCTGCCTTGTTTGCAAGGCGCTTGCATGCTAAATCACTTCAGTCGTGTCCGACTCTGTGACGCCATGGGCTGTAACCCATCAGGCTCCTCCGTGCATGGCCTTCCCAGGCAAGAACACTGGAGTGGGTTGCCATTTCCTTCTCCAGGGGATCTTCTCAACCCAGGGATCAAACCCGGGTCTCTTATGTCTCCTGCATTGGCAGCTCGGTTCTTTACTACCGGCGTCACCAACATGGCTATACAAAATGTTTTGGTGCCATGTGACCATATTCATCCATGACATTGTGCAAAATTCTATTAGCTTATTGCAAAGATTTACATATCAGAGTATTTAGTACTCATCTGTGGTATTCACTTGAGATGCCCCCTGTATTTATTTTTAATATTTTCATAGATGCCAAACTCTCAATGAACATATGAGCAGAGCAAAGGAAGTTCAAATGGAAGTTCTGTAACTGTCTTGGTCTGTCTCAGAGTCCTGGGTATTATCAAACATAAAAACCAAAGACACCTTCTAGGACAAAATTTTGCACTTATTGTAAAAGCTCAATTGAGCAGATCAGAGATAGTAAAGAAACGTCTAGATAAAAGAAAGGCAAAGAGAGGAGGAAAAACGGTCTCAGAAATTATGAGTCCATATCTGATACCATATTCTGAAACCAACATAAAAGAGGAAAAGAAGAAAAAAAAAAAAAACAAGTCTAGAGTTTGGAGGGTTCAATCTCTCAAAAAAAGAAAGAAATCAATTTTACTTAAAAAAACTTTTTATGAAAAAGTCTCAACCAATTTTCATATAAAATTATCATAAGAAAAACAAATATAAAATAATTTCTCTAAGGACCATAAAAGCATGCCAAAAAGACTTCTTTTTTTCATGAAACAGTTGTACCACAAAGAAAAACACACAGCAGTCTCACAAGATCTCAATGCAAAAAATTTGAAATAGAATTTGTACACTCTGAACAAGCAGGTTCATTGGAGAAATACAAGAATGGTTCAATATTAGAAGTTCACTAATAACATTCATCATATTAATAGAGGTAAGGGAAAGTCATACCAGCAAGGAGAGCAAACCAGTCAATACTAAAGGAAGTTAACCCTGAATACTCATTGGAAGGACTGACGTTGAAGCTCCAATGCTTTGGCCACCTGATGCGAAGAGCCAAGTCATTGGAAAAGACCCTGATGCTGGGAAAGATTGAGGGCAGGAGGAGAAGGGGACCACAGAGGATGAAATGGCTGGATGGCATCACCGACTCGGTGGACATGAGTTTGACCAAATGCCGGGAGTTAGTGGAAGACAGGGAAGCCTGGTGTGCTGCAGTCCATGGGGTCACAGAGTGGGGCATGACTTAGTGATTGAACAACAGCAAGGGAAAATCATATAATTTTCATAAATATATAAAAAATATTTGACAAAATCCATTGCTGTTCATTTTTCATTTTCCCCTATGTTCAGACACTACTCCCTAACCACACCCCCCACCACGTTTTGAGATAGAAGCAAGCTACAAAGCTCACAGCAATTTTCCCTTGCATATGATCAGTTTATCTATTATTTCTCATATAGGTGAATAATGCAGTGCATGTTCCATGCAGTATTCTGTGAGGTATAAACCCATGTTTCGAGTGAGTATTTTTCCTCACGTGTATTTCTTTACTTCATTCTTTTTGGTTTTCAAAAAATAACTGTTCCTATGGAAACAGTAATGATGCCATTTTGCTCTAAGAGCAGTACATAAGATATATATATATATATATAAAGTCATTTAGTTTCATGCTTTTATTCCCAAAACATCTATAATTACATACCCAATATTATCATAATATCAAAAATTTGGAAAAAAATTAAAATTGAAATTAAGAAATTTCTTTAAATTAGGTTCCAATATTTTTCAAAGTTCTATCTCTTGGTGAAGTATAAAATTTGATCCTTATTTCATTTATTTGTTCATTGACCCATTCAACAAAAAATTTATTAAATGCCTATGCTTTGGCAAAGATATAAAAGTTATCACAGTACATTTATCTTATGTTAGAAAATACAATGAGATTTTGACAAGAACCATTAAATTTGGAAAACTGAGCAGTGGCCACAGGACTGGAAAAGATCAATTTTCATTCCAATCTCAGAGAAAGACAATATCAAAGAATGCTCAAACTACTTCACAAACGGACTCATCTCACACACTAGTAAAATAATGCTCTAAATTCTCCAAGCCAGGCTTCAACAGTACATGAACTGTGAACTTCCAGATGTTCAAGCTGGATTTAGAAAAGGCAGAGGAACCAGAGATCAAATTGCCAACATCCACTGGATCATCAAAAAAGCAAGAGTTCCAGAAAAACATCTATTTCTGCTTTATTGACTTTGCCAAAGCCTTTGACTATAGTATGGATAACAACAAACTGTGGAAAATTCTTCAAGAGATGGGAATACCAGACCACCTAACCTGCTTCTTGAGAAATCCATATGCAGGTCAGGAAGCAACAGTTAGAACTAGACATGGAACCATAGACTTGTTCCAAATAAGAAAAGGAGAATGAAGGCTGTATATTGTCACCCTGCTTATTTAACTCATTTGCATAGCACATCATGAAAAACAGTGGGCTGGATGAAGCACAAGCTGGAATCAAGATTGCCAGGAGAAATATCAATAACCTCACATATGCAGATGACACCACCTTAATGGCAGAAAGTGAAGAAGAACTAAAGAGCTTCTTGATGAAAGTCAAAGAGGAGAGTGAAAAAGTTGGCTTAAAACTCAGCATTCAGAAAACTAAGATCATGGCATCTCCTAACCTGCTTCTTGAGAAATCCATATGCAGGTCAGGAAGCAACAGTTAGAACTGGACATGGAACCATAGACTTGTTCCAAATAAGAAAAGGAGAATGAAGGCTGTATATTGTCACCCTGCTTATTTAACTCATTTGCATAGCACATCATGAAAAACAGTGGGCTGGATGAAGCACAAGCTGGAATCAAGATTGCCAGGAGAAATATCAATAACCTCACATATGCAGATGACACCACCTTAATGGCAGAAAGTGAAGAAGAACTAAAGAGCTTCTTGATGAAAGTCAAAGAGGAGAGTGAAAAAGTTGGCTTAAAACTCAGCATTCAGAAAACTAAGATCATGGCATCCAGTCCCATCACTTCATGGTAAATAGATGGGGAAACAATGGACGCAGTTTTATTGGGCTCCAAAATTGCTGCAGATGGTGACTGCAGCCATGAAACTAAAAGACGCTTACTCCTTGGAAGAAAAGTTATGACCACCCTAGACAGTATATTATAAAGCAGAGACGTTGCTTTGCCAGCAAAGGTCTGTCTAGTCAAAGTTGTGGTTTTTCCAGTAGTCATGTATGGATGTGAGAGTTGGGCCATAAAGAAAGTTGAGTGCCAAAGAACTGATGCTTTTGAACTGTGGTGTTGGAGAAGACTCTTGAGAGTCCCTTGGACTACAAGGAGATCCAACCAATCCATCCTAAAGGAGATCAGTCCTGAATATTCATTGGAAGGACAAATGTTGAAGCTGAAACTCCAATATTTTGGCCACCTGTTTCAAAGAACTGACTCATTGGAAAAGACCCTGACACTGAGAAAGATTGAAGGTGGGAAGAGAAGGGGATGAGAGAGGGTGAGATGGCTGGATGGCATTACCGACACAATGAACATGAGTTTGAGTGAACTCCAAGAGTTGGTGATGGACAGGGAAGTCTGGCATGATGCAGTCCATGGGGTTGCAAAGAGTCAGACAAGACTGAGTGATTGAACTGAACTGAATTGCTTAAATGTGTGCCTTAAAAAATCTTTTGTCCTCAAGGAAGAAGAATGATAAAAGTATCTCTAACATTTTTACATTTTCATAAGGGTTATTTTAAAAGCTTAATTACCAAAAAGTGATAGAAATTATTGCAAAAAAACTCAACTGCTTCATTTTTTCAGTCCCGGAGGATCTCAATATTACTGTCAGTTAATTATTTTTCATCTTTAGAGCTGAAACTTAAGTGGTCCTAAAAATAGCTCATAAACAAAGACTTTAATTTTGAGAAACTCAGATAGTTGAAGCAGGCCCACTGCTGATTATTTATTAGAAGAGATACTCATAATTTATGATAAAGGAAGCAATAAACATACTTCTTTTCAATACAGTATAAGTTAAATCAGTTTGATTTGACTGTAATTCACAGATATTTATGTCAGGTAAGAAATGACCCACTTGATTGCTTGAATTTACAGTATTAAGATCTTTTTTCTCTCTCATTTAAATAATTTGCATTTTTCTAATAAAAAGTTGTAATTCAGAGCAAAGGAAAGCACTCATCTTAATAATGCATTTTTTTTTTGGTATGAACACTCCACTTTAATTGGATGTCAACTTTAAAAGAAGGTCAGTGACATATATTTCGGTTTCATCATACTGTTCATTAACCTGAGGCCCATGATTTAATTTGCAGAGGAAGCAGGGAAGGAACCAGGGGGAGCATCTGGAACAGAAGTTTAAACCTGAATCTTGGTTGAATAGAGTGTGCACAAAACACTGTCATTGGTTATGATGCAATAAGATCTATCCATGCTGGACAAAGCACCTTCTCTCTCTGTATATAATTAAGTGGTTTCAGAAGCAGAGCCTGGCAGGGAATGACATTTTTGTGAGGCAAATTTCCCTGAAGCTAGACAGCACTCTTTTCATATTACTTAAGCTTCCCCACTTTATGTGGTAAATGTTCTATAAAAATTTACTGACTAAAAGGTGGACTTCTATCAGTAGCCATCCAATATGAACCAGTGACTGGGAGTTGAAGATGGAGGACTTTGGCTAGTGATCTAGGTAGAGAGAAACACGAGCCCCAGTCAAGAATGCAGGGTAGTAACAGCCAGTCTCACAAAGTTTGCTCTTAATTTGGGGAGGGTGAAGGAAAAAGATTTGGTTCAAATGATCTTATTTGCAAAGCAGAAATGGAGACACAGATGTAGAGAACAAACTTATGGATACTAAGAAGGGAAGGAAGAGTGGAATGAACTGGGGGTTGAGACTGACATATACACATCACTATGTATATTCATGTCAATGTATGGCAAAACCAATACAGTATTGTAAGTAAAATAAAGTATTAAAAAAATTTTTTTCCAGGCAAGAGTACTTGAGTGGGGTGCCGTTGCCTTCTCTGGTGTATAAAATAGGTCACTACTAAGAACATGCAGGTTAGCTCAGCGCTCTGTAGTCACCAGAGTGGGAAGTACATCAAAAAGGGGGGATATATGTACATAAAGCTGATATACTTCAATATCCAGCAGAAGCTAGCACTACATTGTGAAGCAACTATGCTGCTGCTGCTGCTAAGTCGCTTCAGTCGTGTCCGACTCTGTGCGACCCCATAGACGGCAGCCCACCAGGCTCCCCCATCCCTGGGATTCTCCAGGCAAGAACACTGGAGTGGATTGCCATTTCCTTCACCAATGCATGAAATCGAAAAGTGAAAGTGAAGTCGCTTAGTCGTGCCGACTCTTAGCGACTCCACGGACTGCAGCCCACCAGGCTCCTCCGAAGCAACTATACCTCAATAAAAATTAATTTTGCAAAAAGAGAAAAGGGTATCGGACTGAGCAGGAACATGAGGGATCGTCAGGAGGTTTGCAGAGGGTTTGGTGTCCTGGGAAGACAAAGGGTTTTTGAAGACTGAACTGCCTTCACAGCCCAGCTCCATCTTTTATACCTGAGACATTGTTATTATTGATTAATGGGGCCATTTTGAACAGTGAATTCACCAATTATAAACAAAAGAATAAATTAGAAAAAGAAAGATGTAAAACTAGCTTGTAATTAGTCCTCATCCCATCCCCACATCAAATCTATCACTCAGTTCTTAAATTTTTCTCATAAACAATAGAAGATGTTACCTCCATCACGTCTGTAATGCCTTTTTTCACTTCTTTTGGCAACTGAAGAAGGAGCACAGTTATCCAAATTAGATAACTTGCTCTTGGAGCTGATTAAATGCTGGGAAGCCATCCAGTCCTTCTGGGTCTAAGGACTCATCTGCAATGACTTGAAAAGAGCCAACCTGGTCCTTACTAGAGGCTTAATAAGGATCAGTCTTCCTTCCCACACGTAGACACACATATCCAATGCATTCCACTTATCGGTACATCTAGGGAGGGCATCTGTTACAAACACAAACGTGTTCAGTCACTCGGCTCACGTCAGCACAGTGGACTCTTGCCTGTGAAGGGCGTGAACAATGTTTGATGCCCTTCCTCCACAAGGACCCCCGCCCCCAGGGGTTCCTGAAGCTCTCTAGATTCCAGCACTTGGCTCTTCTCAGCCTACACCACTATTTTGCTCTAGTTTTTTTTACATTTTACTTTTCAGATTCCACATATAAGTGATCCAGTTTCTCTGTCTGATTTCTTTCTTTCTAAGAGAAAGAGCCTGGGAGAATTTCTTTTTAAGAGAAAAACTTCTCTTTTCATGTTTATTTGAGATCTCCTGCTAAGCCTGTGAATTTTCTCTTTCTAAGGAGTGAAACAATTTTTTTTTCAGAGAGTGTACATGAATCAGTTGAAGCCATGACAATGTGAACAGCTCATATCAAGTCCGTGCCAGCACCCACATCACAGCTGCCTTCAGCCAAGAGTGACTGTAAATTGTGATTGATTGAAAGATAATTCCAAGCTGTAAGAATCTTAAAATGTGGAAAAAGTGAACATTTTAAAAGAGATGAAAAGTGGTTATAACTAATACTTTGAGCAATTATTATGTACTGTGCACTTTTCCAAGTTAGTTAGATTTATTGACTTATTTAATTGGCATAATATACAAACCTGTACAGTAAGTGTTAGAGAAGACTCATGAGAGTCCCTTGGACTGCAAGGAGATCCAATCAGTTGATCCTAAAGGAAATCAGTCCTGAATATTCATTGGAAGGACTGATGCTGAAGCTGAAGCTCCAACACTTTGGCCACCTGATGCGAAGAACTGACGCATTGGAAAAGACCCTGAAGCTGGGAAAGATTGAAAGCAGGAGGAGAAGGGGGCAACAGAGGATGAGGCTGTTGGACGGCATCACCAACTCAATGGACATGTGCTTGAGTAAGCTCTGGGAGGTGGCAAAGGACAGGGAAGCCTGGCGTGCTGCAGTCATGGGGTCACAAAGAGCTGGGCCTGACTGAGCGACTTAACTGAACTGACAGTAAGTGCTATCGTGACTCCTACTTCATGAATGAGGAAAAAGAATATTCAAGCAACCAGAAATATTTTGTGCCCAAGTAGTAGTCCAGTTCACAACTTGCCAAACACAGCGTGATACTATTGAGTGAAGAATAAGAACTCAGAATAGTCCAAAAAAAGAAAAAAAGAATAGTTTTCAATAGGATCTTCCATTAGAGTTGTCAGATAAGATATGGAACACCCAGTTAAATTTGAATCTCAAAAGCAATGAATAATTTTCAGTGTAAGTGTATCCCAAATATAGCATGAAAAGTATCTACACTAAAAAAAAAAAATAGTGCTCATTGTTTTCTGAAATTCAAATTTCAGTGGGCATCCTATGTTTTCCCTTCTAACTCTATCATGCCTGTATCCCATACCAGAGTGAAGTGTTTCCTTACCCATCTTCAGTTCAGTTCAGTTCAGTTCAGCCGCTCAGTCGTGTCTGACGCTTTACAACTCCATAGACTGCAGCATGCCAGGCCTCCCTGTCCATCACCAACTCTTGGAGTTTACCCAAACTCATAACCATTGAGTTGGTGATGCCATCCAACCATCTCACCCTCTGTCATACCCTTCTCTCACCTTCAATCCTTCCCAGCATCAGGAAATCTTTTCCAATGAGTCAGCTCTTCGCATCAGGTGGCCAGAATATTGGAGTTTCAGCTTCAGCATCAGTCCTTCCAATGAATATTCAGGACTGATTTCCTTTAGGATGGACTGGTTGGATCTCCTTGCAGTCCAAGGGACTCTCAACACCACAGTTTAAAAGCATCACTTCTTCAGTGCTCAGCTTTCTTTATAGTCCAACTCTCATATCCATACATGACCACTGGAAAAACCATAGCCTCGACTAGATGGACCTTTGTTGGCAAAGGTCTACTTCTTAATATGCGGTCTAGGTTGGTCATAACTTTTCTTCCAAGGAGTAAGCATCTTTTAATTTCATGGCTGCAGTCACCATCTGCAATGATTTTTTTACCCATCTTATAAGAGCTTATGCCCCTTTCAGGATAGAGGCAGATGGCCACACATTTAGAATATATTTAGCACTGCATGTTTTGTGACTATACAGCACACTTTCCATTACCCAGAGGCCCTGTGCGTGTTATTAATGACCCTCAAGATGGCCTGAAAAGGACAGGTTTGCTAGCTGCATTTGATAGGTCAGGGTGTTCAGGAGAATAGAAGTTGAATGTCTTCAAGGTTACACAGAAAATGAGCAGTGAAATGAACTCGCGAATCCATTTCCCGCTGCCTGCGGAGGCCATGCTCTTTGCAGTGAAAACTGTGATGTGGTGCTACGCTCTCCACCTTGGCTGCTCTGAACTAATTTTTCTAACAGGGCACGATTGCTCCAGTCCCAGCTCATGTAAAACAGTGGGGATTAGCGCCAGGATGGGGGAGCAGCCGTGTGTCCTTCCCTGCTCCCTCCAATCATCACCTGAGGTGGCCCGGACTAAAGGGCCAGCCAACACTGACTCATCCAGCCCCCGTGGGGCGCCAACTGAGAGGAAACAGGAAATCCATACTAATTTCACGTTCTGAGGGAAAACCAGGGGTACAGATGAATAAGGGTGCACTTTTCACTGTGAATATGGATAAATCCATCGAGCAAAAGGACTTGCTTTCAAATGACAGAAAATGAACTACAAAGATGCTAGCTCCCAAGTTGCTGACTTACAATCAAGATAGAAGATATCTCTAGTGTGGTTCAGGCTATATGCGTGTTATCATCAAGACAATTTGGCACTTCAAAATTACTGTGTTTGCTTAAATATTGATTATTTTGAGGTTTAAGATTAGAATCAATGAGTTTTATTACACTTTATTTCAGCTGAGGGTTTTCATGAAGCAACTCAACCATGATTTTGTGATGATGTTTGAAAATTAACATTAAAGGTAAAAATGCCATTTTTTAAGAAAAAAGTTATACTTTAAATTCTCATATTTGTCACTGAGCTTTATTCTCATTATGCATGTCCACAGTTTCCTACTTTCTCCATTTTTTGCCAAAGCTCTCTCTGTCTCTTTCAGAGATGTGATTATAACACAGTGATGGAAAACCAGTCTTGACTCCCACAGTATCAGCTCTCGTTGAAAACACGTGATGCTTGGAAGCAGGGAGGGGAATTAAATCAGAGGCAAGGCAGAAGAAAAATAATTAAAATATGATCTTAAAGATGCAGCACAAACATAGTAAATGCTTGAATATAGATATTTATACAACCAAATAAAGATTTTTTTACATTATGTCGAACATCTACATCTTTAATAGAATTTTGAAGATTTTGCAGGAGCTTTGTATCATATAATAAGGTCAAATTAGCTTACCTGGGCTCCCATACACTGATCTGTCTTCTCAGTATCATCTTTAATTCTGATTAGTCTTCTTTAGAATGAAAGGTGTTCAGTTTAGAGTTACAAGGTACTTTTTGGTGGATCAACAGTGATCTCTGTGTTTTGAAAACTCAATGAAAACTACACATCCAGCTTAAAGTTTTAGAGACAATGCTTTGTTTATACCAGGAAAACTGAACTCAATATAATATGATTAAACAATAGCTACTGAAATGCAGAAACCTGTACTGATTAAAATTACAAACGCAGGTGATGACATTAACATATATTTAAAGAAGGCCTAATGACGTGAACTATTAAGACGAAGCACATGGAGCTTTCAGAGGAAGACGGTGCTGTCTGGACTGATGGAAGGGCCATGTCTTCATCCCAGTCAGCCTATTTTCAGATGCAAATCCAGAGTCCAGGAGGTCCATCTATGGCACAGATACAGTTAACATAGAGACTATGGACTACTGTCACTCACAGAGAGGATGGAGAAGGAAAAACAGCACAGAGGATGACCCTGGGCAATATCATTATCTAGAGGCATCCACACAGAGGAACCAGCAAATGAAAGTGCATAAAATAATTAGAAAGATAAAAGGAGATGCAGAAGATCCTGGCATCATGAGATATTGTACAATGTTGTGTACATTTCTGCTGTGCGGCAAAGTGATTCCGCTCTACATACATACACACCCTTTTTCAATATTCTTTTCCATTATGGTTCATCACAGGATCATAATAAGGGCCTCTTCAGGTCAGTTCAGTTCAGTTGCTCAGTCGTGTCCAACTCTTTGCAAGCCCATGAATCGCAGCATGCCAGGCCTCCCTGTCCATCACCAACTCCCTGAGTTTAATCAAACTAATATCTATTGAGTCAGTGACGCCATCCAGCCATCTCATCCTCTGTCATCCGCTTCTCCTCCTGCCCTCAATCCCTCCCAGCATCAGGGTCTTTTGCAAACTCTTTGAATGAGGTGGCCAAAGTACTGGAGTTTCAGCTTCAGCATCAGTCTTTCCAATGAACACCCAGGACTGATGTTCTTTAAGAAGGACTGGTTGGATCTCCTTGCAGTCCAAGGGACTCTCAAGAGTCTTCTCCAACACCACAGTGCAAAAGCATCAGTTCTTCAGCATTCAGCTTTCTTCACAGTCCAATTTTCACATCCATACATGACCACTGGAGAAACCATAGCCTTGACTAGATGGACCTTTGTTGGCAAGGTCTCTGCTTTTCAATATGCTATCTAGGTTGGTCATAACTTTCCTTCCAAGAAGTAAGTGTCTTTTAATTTCACGACTGCAATCACCATCTGCAGTGATTTTGGAGGCCAAAAGTATAAACTCTGACACTGTTTCCACTGTTTCCCCATCTATTTCCCATGAAGTGATGGGACCAGATGCCATGATCTTAGTTTTCTGAATGTTGAGTTTTAAGCCAACTTTTTCGCTCTCCTCTTTCACTTTCATCAAGAGGCTTTTTAGTTCCTCTTCACCTTCTGCCATAAGGGTGGTGTCATCTTCATATGTGAGGTTATTGATATTTCTCCTGGCAATCTGGATTTCAGCTTGTGCTTCTTCCAGTTCAGCGTTTCTCATGATGTACTCGGCATAGAAGTTAAATAAGCAGAGTGACAATACACAGCCTTGATGTACTCTTTTCCTATTTGGAACCAGTCTGTTGTTTTATGTCCAAGTCTAACTGTTGCTTCCTGACCTGCATATAGGTTTCTCAAGAGGCAGGTCAGGTGGTCTGGTATTCCCATCTCTTTCAGAATTTTCCACAGTTTATTGTGATCCACACAGTCAAAGGCTTTGGCATAGTTGATAAAGCAGAAATAGATGTTTTTCTGGAACTCTCTTGCTTTTTTGATGATACAGAGCATGTCGACAATTTGATCTCTGGTTCCTCTGCATTTTCTGAAACCAGCTTGACCATCTGGAAGTTCATGGTTCACGTACTGCTAAAGTCTGGCTTGGAGAATTTTGAGCATCACTTTACTAGCATTTGAGATGAGTGTAATTGTGTGGTAGTTTGAGCATTCTTTAGCATTGCCTTTCTTTGGGATTAGAATGAAAACTGACCTTTTCCAGTCCTGTGGTCACTGCTGGGTTTTCCAAATTTGCTGGCATATTGAGTGCAGCATTTTCACAGCATCATCTTTTAGGATTTGAAATAGCTCAACTGGGATTCCATCACCTCCACTAGCTTTGTTCATAGTGATGCTTTCTAAGGCCCATTTGACTTCACATTCCAGGATGTCTGGCTCTAGGGGAGTGATCACACCATCGTGATTATCTTGGTTGTGAAGATCTTTTTTGTACAGTTCTTCTGTGTATTCTTGCCACCTCTTCTTAATATCTTCTGCTTCTGTTAGGTCCATACCATTTCTGTTCTTTATCAAGCCCATCTTTGCATGAAATGTTCCCTTGGTGTCTCTAATTTTCTTGAAGACATCTCTAGTCTTTCCCATTCTGTTCTTCTCCTCTATTTCTTTGCGTTGATCTCTGAGGTAGGCTTTCTTATCTCTTCTTGCTGTTCTTTGGAGCTCTGCATTCAGATGCTTATATCTTTCCTTTTCTCCTTTGCTTTTCACTTCTCTTCTTTTCATAGCTATTTGTAAGGCCTCCCCAGACAGCCATTTTGCGTTTTTGCATTTCTTTTCCATGGGGATGGTCTTAACCCTGTCTCCTGTACAATGTCATGAAGCTCCATCCATAGTTCATCAGGTACTCTGTCTATCAGATCTAGTTCCTTAAATCTATTCCTCTCTTCCACTGTATAATCATAAGAGATTTGATTTAGGTCATACCTAAATGGTCTAGTGGTTTTCCCTACTTTCTTCAACTTAAGTCTGAATGTGGTAATATGGAGTTCATGATCTGAGTCACAGTCAGCTCCCAGCCTTGTTTTTGCTGACTGTATAGAGCTTCTCCATCTTTGGCTGTAAAGAATATAATCAATCTGATTTCAGTGTTGACCATCTGGTGATGTCCATGTGTAGAGTCTTCTCTTGTGTTGTTGGAAGGGCCTCTTATATAGCATAAAAAATTTAAGTTTTTCCATTTTTGTGTAAAAGAGTCCAGATGTCTTCATTCCTGTATCTTTTTTATCCCCTATCATCTAGAACAATTTTTCCATCTTTTTTTTTTTTTAGTTTTAGGACCCAGATGCTTCAAAGAATGCAGCCCAGTTATTGGGGAAAGCCCTTTCATTTGTGTTCATTGTGTGCTTTCTCTTGGTTGGATTTGGGTTTTGCATTTTTGGAACAGATATTTGCAGTCTTATCAGTGCATTGCCTCTAAAGGCATATGGGCCCAACTCAGCTGATTACTAGTGAAGTCAATTTGATCACAAGGACACTTGACCTAGATAACATCTGTACAATATTGCTCTCTATCCTTGGTGACTACTGTGTTCTCAGCAGAAAATACTTTGTAACTCTAGAGATCAATTGTATTTTTTTTATCCCTGTTCTTGCATAGTAGCTTTGATGGCACTTGATGGGTCTTGCTTAAGACAGTCTTACTACATGACAAATGTTTACTGCAGGTCAGAGTGAAGGCTTAGATTTCCCTGTGCGTGCGTGCTCAGTTGTGTCCAACTGTTTGAAACCCAATGAACTGTAGCCCACCAGGCTCCTCTGTCCACGGGATTTCCCAGCAAGAATGTTGGAGTGAGTTGCCATGTCCTCCAGAGGATCTTTCCTACCCAGGGATCAAACCTGCGTCTCCTTTGTCTTCTGCATTGCAGGTGGATTCTGTACCACAGCACCACCTGGGAAGCCCTCAATTTTACTATGGTAGTTGCCAAATATGATATGGTAATTTCATCTACTTTCTACTTTTTATAGTTGGATTCCTCCCGTAAGAATACACCTCTCCTTCTCTGCCATTTATTCATTCATTTATTTTATCAATATGCCTTTGTGATTGCTTATTTTAGTCAACAGGTCATATAAACTATTACCGTCATTTATTTTTTTTCTCGCTCAATTGTCCTCAATAGGGCCAGTGGGAGCCTGGCTGCAGGCTCCGGCATCATTTACTTCCTTATTTCCATTACTTCCTTACAGGTGGTACAGCTCTTCTCACACTTTCTTTACCCCTGGAGTGGTACCAGCTACATCTCCAAGGAGCCCTGCTTATTTTCATTGAAGAATTGCATTTACAAATCAGAACTGGGTGTTAAATGTGACTCATATGATAGACACAGGAGATATGCATAGATAGACGCAGACAGATGCAGACATCTACATCTATTTTCACATCTATCCATCCCTTTCTCTCTCTCTCTGCATCTCTACCTCTCTTCCCAACACCACAGGGCTTCTTCCAGCCTTGTCCTTTTCTTTATTCATAACTCTTTTCTTCAGCAGGGAAAAACTTCACATTATCCACAAGATCTCTATTTACTTATTTTCTCACATCTAAAAAGCACACAAAGCAGTTTCATAATTGCCAAGTCACTTCCCTATGTTTAAAGAGTCAAATACTGTCCAAGTAAACAGGTTGTTCTGGAGTTGCTAATTCATTCTTCTCCCTCACCCTTCAGTATGTTTCAGTTTTTAATTTGAAAAGCATAAACCTTATTCATTTCATTTTGTTGTATTTTGGATTTTCTTCTTCCATCCTTGTTGATTGTACTTATTTTGTGGAAACATGAAGTTGTTCTAAAGTCAGAGCCCTCATGGCAATAATCAGAGATCTGTTTCATCCCTCACATCTCTCTTTGCCACCTCTTGTAAGAAACCAATCTCATTTCCTCTCGCTGTGTCCTTTCTGTGCTTCCCTTTATAAAAACAAGGAAATGTATGTGTGACTTTTCTTACTCGCTTTCTTATTTACACACAGAAAAAATTATTGATCATCGTCCCTTATTAGCTTTTCTAAGTAACAATATCAGTTGAGTTCAGTTCAGTCGCTCAGTCATGTCTGACTCTTTGCAACCCCATGGACTGTAGTACACCAGGCCTCCCTGTCCATCACCAACTCCTGGAGTATACCCAAACTCATGTCCATTGAGTCGGTGATGTCATCCAGCCATCTCATCCTCTGTTGTCCCCTTCTCCTCCAGCCCTCAATCTTTCCACATCACTTGTAAGCTTCTTGAGAAACCTGTATACAGGTCAGGAAGCTACAGTTAAAACTGGACATGGAACAACAGACTGGTTCCAAATTGGAAAAGGAGTAAGTCGAGGCTGTATGTTGTCACCCTGCTTATTTAACTTATATACAAAGTACATCATGAGAAACGCTGGACTGGGAGAAACACAAGCTGGAATCAAAATTGCCAGGAGAAATATCAATAACCTCACATATGCAGATGACACCATCTTTATGGCAGAAAGTGAAGAACTAAAGAGCCTCTTGATTAAAGTGAAAGAGGAGAGTAAAAAATGTTGGCTTAAAATTCAACATTCAGAAAACTAAGATCATGGCGTCCGGTCCAATCACTTCATGGGAAATAGATGGGAAAACAATGGAAACAGTGTCAGAGTTTATATTTTTGGGCTCCAAAATCACTGCAGGTGGTGATTTCAGCCATGAAATTAAAAGACATTTACTCCTTGGAAGGAAAGCTATTACCAACCTAGAAAGCATATTAAAGAGACATTACTTTGTCAACAAAGGTCCGTCTAGTCAAGGCTATGATTTTTCCAGTGGTCATGTATGGATGTGAAAGTTGAACTGTGAAGACAGCTGAAGAACTGATGCTTTTGAACTGTGGTGTTGGAGAAGACTCTTGAGAGTCCCTTGGACTGCAAAGGAGATCCAACCAGTCCATCCTAAAGGAAATCAATCCTGGATGTTCATTGGAAGGACTGATGCTGAAGCTGAAACTCCAGTATTTTGGCCAACTGATGTGAAGAGCTGACTCATTTGAAAAGGCTCTGATGCTGGGAAAGATCAAAGGCAGGAGGAGAAGGTGATGATAGAGGATGAGATGGTTGGATGGCATCACCAACTCAATGGACCTGAGTTTGGGAAACTCTGGCAGTTGGTGATGGACAGGGAGGCCAGGCATGCTCTGGTTCATGGAGTCGCAAAGAGTCTGACATTGAGCGATTGAACAGAATTGAACTGTGAGCAGTTTCAGATGAGTTGACAGAGGTCTTCAACCGAATCTTGGCAGGTTGCCTGAGACCACCATGCACTGAGGCAACCCCAGGTAGTCCAGGAAAGAGCCAGGATAAGGGTGGGGAGCCAAGGCAAGTGCTGCAGCCAACTGGGTCCACTAACCTGCCCGTTGGATGGTGCCCTTACAGTTTCTGTAGAAACTGAGAAGGAAACCCGCAGAGAGACCACTCCGGGCAGGAGTGAGTCTGAGCTCTCCTTTGTTTTTATGACGTCATGATGTGTCTCTGCCTGACGCACTTCCCAGTTTCAAACCAAGTGACTCTCTTCCACATGCGTGTTCTGATGACGTTCCTCTTCTTTCCGTTTCTGTAGCATGTGTTGCAGACTGCTTGCTCAGAAGCTGTCTTGTCTGACTCTTTGTGACCCCATGGACTGCAGCCCCTCAGGCTCCTTTGTCCATGGGGATTCTCCAGGCAAGGACCCTGGTGTGGGTTGCCATGCCCTCCTCTAGGGGATCTTCCCAACTGAGATATTGAACCCAGGTCTCCCACATTGCAGGTGGATTCTTAACGACTGAGCTATTGTTTTCAGTTTCAGTTCAGTCACTGAACAGGGGGTTGAAAGGAGTCAGACATGACTGCAGTGCTGTTTATAATAGCCAGGACATGAAAACAACCTAGATGTCCATCAGCAGATGAATGGATAAGATGCTTACATGTTTGCATCATCACACAGTCATGCCTTCAGTCCACCACGGGTGTATAAGAGCTCCCAATCCTGCATCCTCTTCCCACCTCCCACCCCAAATCATCTCTCTGGATCATCCCCATGCACCAGCCCCAAGCCTCCTGTCTCCTGTATTGAACATAGGCTGGTGCTTCGTTGCTTATATGATAATATACATGTTTCAATGCCATTCTCCCAAATCATCTCACCCTCTCCCTCTCTCTCAGAGTCAAAAAGTCCGTTCTATATATCTGTGTGTCTCTTGCTGTTTCACATACAGGGTCATCATTACCATCTTTCTAAATTCCATATATATGTGTCTGTATACTGTATTGGTGTTTTTCTTTCTGGCTTACTTCACTCTGTATAATCGGCTCCAGTTTCATCTACCTCATTAGAACTGATTCAAATGTATTCTTTTTAATGGCTGAGTAATACTCCATTCTGTATACGTACCACAGCTTTCTTATCCATTCATCTGCTGATGGACATCTAGGTTGTTTCCATGTCCTGGCTATTATAAACAGTGCTGCAGTCATGTCCAACTCCTTTCAACCCAATGGATTGGAGCACAGCAGGCCTCCCTGAATATCAACTCCCAGAATTTACCGAAACTCATGTCCATTGAGTCAGTGATGCCATCCAACCATCTCATCCTTTCATGATCTCTGCCGTCTCCGTCTCCTCCCGCCTGAGCTACTGCTTAGTGGTCCAATTATTTGTCAACTCATTAGAGCTGTTCACGAAGACTGTAAATCTCCTGCCCACATATGTTTGCTTCATCACACAGTCATGTCTTCAGCGTCCCCCAAATGAACTATCCACCATTGCCACCACTGTAGGCAGAATCTCTCTAATATCCAACTCTGATTAGGTTATTCTGATTGAAAGCACATTTAAATGGAATGGATATTCAAGAATTTAACTTCAGTCTCTTCATTTTATAGGTCAGCCAGCTGAACAGATCTAAGAATTTACAGGACCAGGGAATGATACCAGAATGTTAGCAAAATCACTTTAAAATCTGATCCACTGGGTCTGTGTAATCAGGACTTGGTATTCAGAGGTGCTGAGAACCTCTGTGGGAATTGAAGATGATTTTCTGACAAAGGTCAGGAGACGAGGTCAGCCGTGGCCAGTAAACACATGATTCACTGCCCTTTATACCTGTCTCTTATACACATCTACAGCTTCAGCCTCATCGTGATACCCACACACCTGCATTTATCATGCCGGCCTGCAGAGACTGTGTTTTCTGTTTGTGATTTCCTTACCCTTCTTAGACAAAAATCCCTTTATGAGTCACACCCAGAAAAATCGCTGAGAGGATGTTGTCCCTGACTGATCAATAGTGAGTTGCCATCTAAAATCTGTCTTGACTTCTCTTCAGATAAGCCTGTGCTTGAGTTACAACATCCACCAGATTGCTTTAAATTTAATTCACATGCTGTCTCTCTCTTATTATTTACTCTTCATTTAGATCAGGGAAACAATATTAATTATGTATGTTATCTCCAGGGCTTGGTACATAGTAGATACATGCAAAAAAGACTCAATTAATAATTCAAGGATAGAGATTAGGATATTTTTTAATTGAATTGAATGGAAATGAAATGAACAGAAAAATGCTCTTCCAGGAAGTTAAGCTTCTTCTCCATTTATGTGGCTAGTATAACCCTAAAAGCAAAACCTAAACAAAACCTTGAAAAAGAATTCTGAAGCTCTGACAAGTGAAAAGCTTGTCAGTCTCCACTCCCTCCCTAGCACTAAGACCTGGGCAAAGTGAAACCCTTTTGCTGGAAACCGGGAGAACCGGGGTTGGGACAATTCATGCCCAGACCTCTGCAGGGCTAGGTTTATCCAGAGTCATGCCTGAGTTGACTTGGCCTGGATCTAAAGTCCCTGAAGCATCAATGTAAAATGATCATCTTGAGGACCATTTTTTCATAAGTTTATGCCTTATGTCTTTTAATTTCATGGCTGCAATCACCATCTGCAGTGATTTTGGAGCCCCCCAAAATAAAGTTTGACACTGTTTCCACTGTTTTCCCATCTATTTCCCATGAAGTGATGGGACCAGATGCCATGATCTTCGTTTTCTGAATGTTGAGCTTTAAGTCAACTTTTTTTCACTCTCCTCTTTCACTTTCATCAACAGACTTTTTAGTTCCTCTTCACTTTCTTCCATAAGGGTGGTATCATCTGCATATCTGAGGTTATTGATATTTCTCCCGGAAATCTTGATTCCAGCTTGTGCTTCTTCCAGACCAGCGTTTCTCATGATGTACTCTGCATAGAAGTTAAATAAGCAGGGTGACAATACACAGCCTTGACATACTCCTTTTCCTATTTGGAACCAGTATGTTCTTCCATGTCCAAGTCTAACTGTTGCTTCCTGACCTGCATATAGGTTTTTCAAGAGGCCAGTCAGGTGGTCTGGTATCCCCATCTCTGTCAGAATTTTCCACAGTTTATTGTGATCCACACAATCAAAGGGTTTGGCATAGTTAATAAAGCAGAAATAGATGTTTTTCTGGAACTCTCTTGCTTTTTCCATGATCCAGCAGCAGATGTTGACAATTTGATCTCTGGTTCCTCTGCCTTTTCTAAAACCAGCTTGAACATCAGAAAGTTCATGGTTCACGTATTGCTGAAGCCTAGCTTGGAGAACTTTGAGCATTAGTTTACTAGCATGTGAGATGAGTACAATTGTGTGGAAGAAAAGTTATGACCAACCTAGATAGCATATACAAAAGCAGAGACATTACTTTGCCAACAAAGGTCCATCTAGTCAAGGCTATGGTTTTTCCAGTGGTCATGTATGAATGTGAGAGTTGGACTGTAAAGAATGCTGAGCACAATTGATGCTTTTGACATGTGGTGTTGGGGAAGACTCTTGAGAGTCCCTTGGACTGCAAGGAGATCCAACCAGTCCATTCTAAAGATTAGTCCTGTTCATTGGAAGCAGTGATGCTAAAGCTGAAACTCCAGTACTTTGGCCACCTCATGCAAAGTGTTGACTCATTAGAAAAGACCCTGATGCCGGGAGGGGTTGGGGGCAGGAGGAGAAGGGGACGACAGAGGATGAGATGGCTAGATGGCATCACCGACTCGATGGATGTGAGTTTGAGTGAACTTCAGGAGATGGTGATAAACAGGGAGGCCTGGTGTGCTGCGATTCATGGGGTCGCAAAGAGTCGGACACGACTGAGCGATGGAACTGAACTGAACTGATGCCTTATGTGCCTATGTGTGCATGTTCAGTCATGTCTGACTCTTACAACCCTCTGGACTATAGCCCACCAGGCTCCTATATCCATGTGATTCTCCAGACAAGAATACTGGAGTGGATTGCCATTCCCTTCTCCAGGGGATCTTCCCAACCCAGGGATCAAATCCATGTTTTTACCACTGTGCCACCTGGGAAGCTCCTATAAATCTATGCTTTATTTCACTAAATAAATCTTAAGATTCTTGGGTAAAAGACTTCCTTTTCTGTTCTTATATATGTTTGCAATGTAGGGCTTTCAAATCAGGCTCCAATACATATATTAAATGGAATGGATATTCAAGAATTTAACTTCAGTCTCTTCATTTTATAGGTCAGCCAGCTGAACAGATCTAAGAATTTACAGGACCAGGGAATGATACCAGAATGTTAGCAAAATCACTTTAAAATCTGATCCACTGGGTCTGTGTAATCAGGACTTGGTATTCAGAGGTGCTGAGAACCTCTGTGGGAATTGAAGATGATTTTCTGACAAAGGTCAGGAGACGAGGTCAGCCGTGGCCAGTAAACACATGATTCACTGCCCTTTATACACTGATTAGAGATGTTACAAAGGATCAGCTACTCAGCTCCATCCAGACGAGGAGTTTCCTGGGGTTCCAGAAGCCTGAGGAGAAGGGACCCTTTCAGATTGATGAGGGAGTCTTCCCGGGGTGAACCTCCACCTGCTGTTCCCACTTATGCCTCCACTCATGCATGAGGTCTGCAAAGACACATCAGAATCCAATGAGTGAGCCTGTCTATGAAACACAGACTCAGAGAATTGACGTGAGGTTGCCCAGTGGGGAGGAGGTGGATTGGGAGGTTGGGGTTGGCAGATTCAGAACAGTGTATTCAGGAGGGATAAGCAATGAGGTCCTACTGTATAGCATAGCACAGGGACTATATTCAATATTCTGTGATAAAATGTAATGAAAGAATATTTCAAAAGGACATGTGTCTATATACTTTTATAACTGATTTCCTTAGTGGCTCAGTGGGTAAAGAATCCACCTGCAATGCAGGAGATTGCCTCCAGTACAGGAGAACTGGGTTCAACCCCTGGGTTGAGAAGATCCCTTGGAGGAAGTATGGCAACTATCCACTCCATTATTCTTGCCTGGGAAATCCCATGGACAGTGGAGCCTGGTGGGGTTCAGTCCATGGGGTTGCAAAGAGTCAGACACAACTTAGCAACTAAACCACCACCACCATATGTATATAACTGAATCACTTTGTTGTACAGCAGAAATGAATACAACACTGTAAATCAAATGTCCTTCAATAAAAAAGTAATTAATTAAACAGCAAAAAAAATAAGAAATCTCAAAAAAGAATCCTGTGTTTCAAAGTATATGTGCACCTGAGAAAAATAATGAGATATTGAAAGCAAACATCAGTTTTCTGTTAGTCCCAGAATGAAAATCTGAAAAACAAGTCAGACTCACTTTCATGTGCTGATCCCCACCCTAGTTGTGGATGCACCACGAACAGCCAGTTTGAACTAGATGGACATCGGTCACTTCATGTTGGCAGGTCGTTAGGACTTGGGGCCCAGAAACCCAAGCCGGCACGCGGGGTGCTGAACCAGCCACAGCCCACTGCAGGAATCTCTCTGTGGCTGAAGGTGCCCTCCTACAGTCTGACATCTGCCTGTAGACACACACTCCAGGGCCTCAGCTGATGAAGCCCATTTTCACATCAGCAGGGAGGGGAGCCTTGGGGGGGCACCGCTGGCCACAGGCCTCACAGGGACCCTGCCGCGTGGACACGGGGGCACCAGAGCGGGGAAAAGGCAAGGAAGGCGGAAACTGTTTTCAAGACGCCACACTCTGTCCTCATTAAAACCGTGCCCACAGCGAACTCTGCGTGAAGACCAATTATTCACGAATTCAACTATCAACATAAATTCTTTAACCTCCTGTGAATACCCCAAGGGAATAGGCATCCCTAAACAGTTTTCATTTGCTGGACCAACCCTAGTTTTCTCCCATTGCCCTTTGAGTGGGGGTGGGACGGCTAGCCTCTTCATCTTGATGGTAGAAGCACCTTTGGAGACAGCAGGTTAATGAAATCAGTTCTCAAAAAGATCCTTCAGGCATCCTTTATGAAATTTATCCTCACGTCACTATCACTGTTTAAACTGGTGTTCAAACAATGATGAATAGGTTTCTCCACCATCATTATAATTGAGGCTTTGCTCATCAAGACAGGGATCAGGGCATCTTTCTTAACTTCAAATGTGGATAACTGGTTTTAGAACAACCCGTATGATGCTAGTCTGTAAATTGAGTTGTTTCCAGAAATTGGGTGAAATGTATTTTCACTTTTCACCTGGATGTTCTGGTTTCATCCATTCTTAGTGAGATATGGAGGAACTCTCAGCGTCTTTCACATCATTTATGTCTTGGCCTGTAAAATGAGACTAACACGCAGCCACTACAGACCGTGGGGGCATCTGTCGGACAGGCCACCATCTGTGAGGTGCTCCGCGCCCCCCAGAGCACGGGGGGGGGAGGGGTCACATCCCCTGTAAGCGCCCGTAGGGGCTTTTAGAAGCACGAGCATCAGTGGCAACATAAGAAATCCACTTTCAAAACAGAATCACGTGCAAATCAAAAGAAGAGTGAGGTATCCTCTCAGTCCTGCCAGAACAGCCACGATCAGAGTCTACAAGCAAGGAGCGCTGCAGGGGGCACAGAGAAAAAGGAGCCCTCCCGTGCTGTTGGTCGGAATGACAGTTGGTGCAGCCACCATGGAGAACGGGATGCAGGTTCCCTACAAAACTAAACCTGAGCTGCCATATGACCCAGCAAACCCACTTCTGGGACAAAACTTCAATTAGAAAAGAAGCATGTGCACCGGTGTTCACTGCCATTCACAATGGCCAAGACGTGGCGACAGGCTGAAGGCCATCGACAGAGGAACGGACAATAGGATACGGTGCACGTGTACAGCGGATACTGTTCAACCACCAAATGATGAAAGAAGCCACTAGGGGCAGCATGGAGAAGCCTAGAGACTATCACAGGATGCAGTGCACGTGTACGGTGGATACTGTTCACCCACCAAAAATGATGAAAGAATGCCATTAGGAGCAGCTTGGAGAAGTCTAGAGACTATCATACTGACTGATGTAAGCCAGACAGAGAAAAAGAAATGTCATATATCACTTACATGTGGAATCTGAAAGAAAAAAAAAACACATACAAATGAACTTATTTGCAAAAAGAAATAGATCCACAGACCTAGAAAACAAACTTAAGGTTACTGAAAAGGAAAGGAGGGGGGGGGGATTAATTAAGAAGCTGGGATTAACATTTACACACTGTGATATACAAAATGGATAACCAACAAAGGCCTACTCTATAGCACAGGGAACTCTGTCCAGTATTTTATAATAACCTATAAGGGAAAGAATCTGAAAATGAGCCTGTGTTTGAGTGTGGTAGAAGGTGACTGAAAAGTGGGTCACACAAGGAACAGCTGGAGAGGCAGTGAGTGTGGTTTAGAAAGGGGACCCACGCCTAGTGGGGAGATCCCTTCATCTCATCTCAATGCTTGAGGTGTGGGCCAGGGGAAGCGGGCCAGAAACCCAGTGGCGTGAGGGTGCCATGCCAAGGAAAGATGCTGGAACCTGCAGGAGGACATGTTTAGGGTGAGCACATGAGTGACTGTCTAAACCTTACAGTTGCCCAGCAGAACATGCTGCCTTTGAAGGTGATGATGCCTCTGTCACTGGAAATGCTCTATCCGAGGACATGTAGGTTCCTAGGAACCCGGGGGAAGGCATTCCTTTATCTGCTGGAATCTTGTACTACAGGACCTCTTAGGTCCCTTCCAGAAACACCAGATTATAAGGTCAGTTAATGCCCTGTGGTTCTTCCCTGATGGCTCAGATGGTAAAGAGTCCACCTGCAAGGCGGGAGACTCAGGTTCCATCCCTAGGTCAGGAAGATGCCCTGGAGAAGGGCGTGGAAATCGTTGGAGAATTCCTGTTCGGACAATTCCATAGACAGAGGAGCCTGGCAGGCTACAGTCCGTGGGGTCGCAGAGAGCTGGATACAACTGAGCAACTAACACTTTTACTTTCAATGCCATGTGAGCACAGAAGTACGTGATCCTTAGTTTAGAGCTATGTCACATTTCAGTATGACTTTAAGGTTACAAAAAAGTATTTTATTATTATGAATCACCGTTTAAGCTTTACCTTCCATCCCGTTACTGGTACATATTAATTACACCTTTTAATACAAAAAGGGCTTCCCTTGTGGCTCAGTTGGTTAAGAATTCACCTGAAATGCTGGAAACCTGGGTTCGGTCCCTAGGTTGGGAAGATCCCCTGGAGGAGAGGAAGGCTCCAGTATTCTGGCCTGGATAATCCAAGAGGTAGCAAGAATTGGACATGAATGAGTGACTTTCACTTTAATACAAAATGTGTATCTTATGATGTAAATAGTATTAATTCATATTTCCAACAACTTTAAAAATACTTTATAAATAAAACATTTATTATCTAAAAGGTCAACATGTTATAGCATACAGATATATAGGTTTTCTGTAAACTTTCTCTGGTTTATCTTATTTAGGATCTGGGACAGCATTAGGGTTCAGGAGAAACGAGCATTTGCTCTTCTCAAGGCCCCTTATAACACGGACTGTGACATGCTGTGGAGGCTCTCTATAATACTGGACATAAATGGAAATGAACCTAATGGGAACAGCTAAGTTAAAGAAAGCAGTAAAACTTTCTGGAAAAAATAAAGTTATCTTGATCTTATCAGAAACATTGGAATTTGCAAAATACACACTTTGTAGTAGGCCTTCTTGTCCTGTTACTAGGGGTACCATGTTGTGAAGTTGGGGCAATGACAATGAACAAAAATCTTCCTTTAAATTTTACATAATTATCTCTTTATGCTGCAAAAAAGGAAGATATCTTTTCTTGTTTCTCCTGTGCATCCTGCCTCCCTCAGTTTTATTCACAACACAGTTTGAATCTTGATGAATCTAACACAAAAACTGTACAGATAAACACCTCCAACTGAATAGCACAGAGAAGAGAAGATGGAAATGTTCCCTTCTAATGAGCCGTGTTACGAGGACAATTTCTGAGCCCTGTTGAACAACACCCTGGGAGCCACAGGCTGAAAATGAGTCTGCTGTGGGGTCAGCCAGAAATCGAGAGCGGAAGGGGTCCTGACACCCCTAGTGGGGTGACTCTGCCCTTCAAGCCGCAGTGTGCCTCATCACCAGCCTGAGTGGTGTGTGAGCTGCTCCACACAGCCCACAGGAACTAGAGCGTCACGTGGGCCTGATTCTCTGTCGTCTGTAAGAAAATTACAGTGTACCTGCTTGCCCAGCCAAGGGGAAAATCTGAGTCCCTTTCAGATTATACAAAAGTAGATATTTGTATTATGAGTAGTTGGGAAGATGGTTCTTGAAAAAAAAAAAGTCAGAGTCACAGAGTTAATGGATTTCGTGAAATGGTAGGAGCAGGAAGCAGGAGTCAGGACAGTGTCTGGATGCAGGTAGGGCAGGCCTGACTCAGTAACATGACTGATGGAGATTCAGTGGCAAGTTTCAGAATCTCAGCCAGAGGAGAACTGAGTGCACTGGGCAGGTACACATGCGGGTCAACCTGATCAGAAAAGGGGCCAGATCCGCCTGCCCACGGGGGCCCCGCTCCACCATCTCCCCACAGATCCCTCTCATGGCCTGGGGGGAGGGATGGAGCCTCCCAGCCTCTCCTGGGACTCAAGCACTCAGACAACATCCGTGAGCATCCTCCCACCAGCATGGGGGTGTGGAGACTCCCCCGACCCTTGACACAGGTGCTCCACACATCACCAGGGACATCTCCCTGGACACAGGGCACGTTCGCCCTAGAAACACAGGGGAGGCGTCTCGTAGAACCCACTCGCTTGTCTCACCTTGCAGAGCAGCAATGATGATGCAGGGGGACCAACCCAACATCATGAAACTTAGAAGACACAAAATCTGTCGGCTCTAAGTTACACAGAAGTGAGGTGAAGTGAAGTCGCTCAGTCATGTCTGACTTTTGTGACCCCATGGACTATAGCCTACCAGGCTCCTTTGTCCATGGGATTTTCCAGGCAAGAATACTGGAGTGGGGTACCAATTCCTTCTCCAGGGATAGAACCCGGGTCTCCCACATTGCAGACAGATGCTTTATCATCTGAACCACCAGGGAGGTCCAGAAGAGCTATTGGCACAAAGAGACCAGTGTGTGCTCATCAGTCCCCAAGGAAGCCTGGGGACACTCCAACAGGGTGAAGAAGAGGGCAGACGACTTCAGAAATTCCCATGACCAACACAACCAGAGACCAGCACCTCTAGGGAACCCTGAGGATGGGATCCCTTAGTAGGTCAAGATCCAGCTGGAGGAGCAGGTAGACGATGCCAGGGTGTCCTGGCTGGTACCTGGAAGAGCAGTGGTCACGTGCCTGCTGAGAGTCAGGGAGGGCAGAGGCCTCGGGAGGCTGGCAGGGCCCCAGAGTCAGAGGGAGCAGTGACATCACAGGAGCCCCGCACCGCAGGGTCGCGGTGCCGCCGGGGCACAGGCCCCTCCTCTCACAGGGTCGAGCAGCATCCTTGGTGCTTTAGAGAAAACTGTGTCCTGATCCAAAGGAGTTTGTCCCAGGGTCGCAGGGAGTGTCAACCACAGCGCTGCCCCACTCATCCTGGCGCCGAGAGCAAGAACCACACGATAACCTCCGTGGGGCTTGAGAGGCTTTGGCAAAGCACGACCCCTCTTGATGAAGAAACTGCAGTATCAAAGGAACTCTTGAATTCCACTTATATATACACGCAACAACCTAAAAGCCAGAGACTTCCTGTGGAATCAAAGGAAATACTGCCCCTCAGCCCAGGAGATAAGTCAAGGACAGCCAGCATCCCATCAATGTCCACTGCAAGTGTTTACGTTAGGCAGAGAAGGAGCCTCGTGTACACAAATCAGAAATAAGGGGTAAACACACCCCTGCTTGCAGACACTGATGCAAACGCTACCCAAAGAGTCAGACACGACTGAAGCCACCTAGCATGCACACATGTATCACTTATATGCAGAATCTTAAAAAAAAAAAAAGGCACGAATGAACTTATTCACAAAACAGAAATAGACCCACAGACATAGAAAGCAAATTTACATTGCCAAAGGGGAAATCAGGGTGGGGGGCAACAAACTAGGACTTTGGGGTTAATAGATATATACACACTACTCTATATAAAACAAATAACCAACAAGGACCTACGGTATAACACAAGGAATAACACTCAACATTTTGTATCTGAACTTAGAAAAGTATCTGAAAAAGAATATATATATGTATGTATGCATAACTGAATCACTGTGGTGTACACATGAAGCAAACACAACATTGTAAATCTACTACACTTCAATAAAAATAACATCAGAATATGAAGTCCTAGAGAAAATTTAAAAGAAGAAAAAAATTTTTATTCCTTTTGTATACACTGTTTGTATCTATATGCTTATCATTTTAATAAGTGCTTATTATTTTTCATGTCTATCCTTTTAATAAAAAGACTGTGGCTATTAAAATATGTTAACACACCAAAAAAGAAGAAGAAAAATTTGCACTAGAGTTCATCCTTCAGTCCTGGTACATTTCATATGACATAAATTCAATCATCTCTGATGGAGCCTGTGTTTACAGGACTGAAAACTAAAGAGTGAGAATCCTCCTTAAGATATATGCTGTCCTGGTCACCCCATTATTACATACAATGCATACCTGAAACTAAGAGAACCTTCCACATAAATTAAGAACAGTTGAATGTCATTGTCCCAAATCATCCCACCCTCTCGCTCTACCTCAGAGACCAAAAGTCTGTTCTATACCTCTGTGTCTCTTTTGTTGTCTCACATACAGGGTCATCATTACTATCTTTCTAAATTCCATATATATGTGTCAGTATACTGTATTGGTGTTTTTCTTTCTGGCTTACTTCACTCTGTATAATCGGCTCCAGTTTCATCCATCTCATTAGAACTGATTCAAATGTATTCTTTTTAAGGGCTGAGTAATACTCCATTGTGTATATGTACCACAGCTTTCTTATCCATTCATCTGCTGATGGACATCTAGGTTGTTTCCGTGTCCTGGCTATTATAAACAACATGTCAACGTATGGCAAAACCAATACAGTATTGTAACGCAGAATAAAGTAAAAATAAAAAAAGTTTAAAAAAAAAAGAACAGTTTAGAAGACAATACATTTCAGAATTAATTCAGATCCTGGTCCTATTCTGCCCTGATGCCCTCTCCTGGGTCCTTGGGCAAATTCACAATGTTAGTCTTTTCCAGGAAGCAGAAATCTAACTAAATCAAAATGAAAGACATGGAGCTAGTGCCAGAGGTTCAATAAAGTGATTTGTGCTTAATCTAAATTGAGGGACACTCTCTGTAACACCAAGGCTTTAAAAGCTGCAAACTAGGTCCAGAACAGCTGTCAGCAAAGGTGATCGGTGGTGACTCTCTGCGCACACACCCCCTGGCCTCTGGGCCAGGCTGGCGACTGGAACAGGCTGGAGGGAAAGCTGACACCTGTCCTTGTCCCCTTGCACACAGTCAGCCTTCCTGACCCGAAGGAGATGCATGAGGAAATTGTGGCACTTCCCTAAGAAATCAGAAGCAGAGGACTTCAGAACCTCCCCTTTCTGTCGTCACCAGCCCTGTCTTGGTCCTTCCTTTCCAGGCTGAGCCGTGCACGTCCAGTTTGCTTCTGAGCCAACTGCAGGGACTGAATAAAACTTGAACCCAGAGAAAAGCATAGCAAACCAGGTCCTTCCCCCAGAGACCCAACAATTCTGCCAGAAGCACTCAAGGTTCACACTGGTCTTCCCTAAATGTGAAAGGGGGAAATAGCAAATAAAGAAATAGGTTCATGGGGTCATAGGAACTGTGATTTCACAGCAATAGGGAAGCCAGCTGAGGACTGAAGGGTTGGGAAGCAGTCAGAAATACAACCCTCCCTCGGAGGGAGGGAAGGAAGGATGAAGGAAAGAAGGGAAGGAGGAGTGAAGGAAGGAAGGAAATTTTAAAATGGAGATTATGAATTTTTAAATTTTTTTGGGAAACTGGTTGGTGACTAACTTCAGCTTGCAGGATTGGCTGCGGGGAACCTAATTGTAACATCCTGAAGGAGCTGTCATGATGTCAAAGAAGACACAATGGTCTTGGAATCAGACACTCTGGATTCAAACCCTTTAGAAGAAGAAGAGGATCATTTCTCTAATTTTCTCCTCAACCAGCAATTTGCTGTTTGTGCACTTGCAGGTAGTGTCTAACAATGGGGTTTTCGAATTGCAACCCTGATTTTCAGCTACATGTCCGCTTGGCTGCCTTTTGGACTGACAGTTGCCCCTCCATGCCAATGGACCAGCGTCCCTAGTAATAAGAACCCACACCAGTCAGAAACAGCGGCCACTTCTTCCTGGACTCCAGAGCCTTTTACCCACCCAAAGAAAAATCAGGACCCTTTAAATCTTAACCTTTTCTTAAAAGTTAAGTTAAATGGAAAAAAAAAAAAAAAACCCTCACCCAGAACCATTTTTTTACGAAGAAAGTCAGGAGGAAGTTTGGGATACAGTTGACTTTTGGTTACCATGGAAACTACTGCTAGCATCTCTCTTTTAATTTAAAGCAGTAGCTCAGAGGAAAATCTCTCACAAGTGTAGTTATTAACAACACAGAAGGAGCCCACTTGCACCTTTCCACTTAGTGCCTTTATCATTCCTGCCATCCTGACAGGTTTTTCCATCCTGACCTACATCTATAGAATACACTCTGAAAACTAGGACTCTGTAATCTAGCTGTTAGCTTTTAGAATGGGGAAAGAATGATCAAATTTGGCTTTGTCTGGCAAAGTCACGAACAGGACCAGACCTTATTAGGCTGTCAGATTTGACCTCTGTGCTCAGGAAACCAAAATTATAGCAACCTTATCGTTGGGAACTTATCATGACATAATGGACTGTCCCAGGATGATTCGGTCAATAAGTATTTTCTGAGCTATAAACTTCATCTCCTGGTAAAAGAAGAAAATCAAAAAATAATTTCCTGAACTGCTTTTGCTTGGAATTTGAGTTTTTCTGTTTATGCTCTTGTCATGATCATCCTCCTATTACTTACCCACCCTCATTTGTCCCCCTGGTTAAAGGAGAGCCTCCTGTGGAATGAAAGGGGGGTGGTGTCTTTCCTCTGCTGGTCTCCGTCCACCCTGTGGCCAGATGCCCATTTCAAATCTCAGGTCAGCCACTAACCAGCAACATGACCTTCCTCAAGGTTCTGAACTTGCCTATTCCCAGGGGTTTTCTCAGGAAAATGTGGATGGTGATACAGCGTATGGCACAGAGAGTTGTGATGAGGACGAGATGACATAGGACGAGATGACAACTCCTTTCAAAAAGCATCTGGCACCAGCCAACCCCAGGGCCGGGGCACAGCATCAGCACGGAAGAGCCGAAGGACCAGGAATCACCTGGAAACTCACACAGAGTGAAGCGCAGTGCAGACACATGAGGAGAAGGTCCATACGGTGGCCTAAACACATGGGGGTGGGGGCAGCAGAGACGCCCAAGGGGGTCCAAGCGAGGGGAGCCCGTCGACAGACCTGAGAGGGTGGTTCTGCTGTGGACGCAGTGGGCGGGAGCGGGGATTGGGGGGGGGGACTAGATTAAAGGGTTGTGTATCCATTTGTCAGACAACTTGCGATTGTTTGCTTTGTGACAAGATGGACAGAGCAGGAGAAAGGACAGACTCCCTCCCATGTGCCGTTCCATGGACGGCGATCAGTTCTCCAAAGGGAAAGTCCAAGACCTGTCTACGACAGGACCACGAGACAGGGTGCTCCTTAAAAACACCAGGAAAACGTCCCTGCAGGGTCCATCTTTCCCTCCAGGCCTGCCTTTGTGAGGGGAGGGAGGAGGCGGGGGTCAGTCCCTGGAGAAGAGGGCGGAATCAGGTTCTAGGGAGACGAACAGTATGCGAGAGGAAAGGAAGGAGGGAGGTCTGAGAAAGGCCGAAGCGGTGAAGGAAGAAGGAGCCAATGACATCTGCAGGGAGCAAGGTCCCGTCACGCAAGGCCCTCTGCAGAGCCCCGGGTAGGTCGGCTCCCTCAGGCAGGTCTCTGCAGGCTACAGTTCTTCACGGGTCCAGGGCTGCCCTGGAACTGATTCCCAAGTTCTTCTGGGGCTGTGCCTCCACCCGGGAGTGGTGAGGCTCAGGGCCATGGCAGACGGTACTGCAGGGAGCTCCTGGGCTGAGAGCCAGTACACGGGGCACTACTGAGGTGACAGGCTGCCACGTGGCACCTCGAGCCTGGGTTGGTCCTGACCGGAGCCAGGAGGAGCAACCCCACACCCGAGGCTAGGGGCAGCGGCTGGGAGGAGCAACCCCACGTCCAAGCAGCAGTGGCTCCAAGGGCACAGGAGGGCCTAGAGGAGCTGTCACACGTTGAAGACCAGGAAGGGCGGCAGTGAAGAGATAGCCCTCATCCAAGGTAAGGAGCAGCGGCTGTGCTTTGCTGGAGCAGCCGTGAAGAGATACCCACGTCCAAGGTAAAAGAAACCCAAGTAAGATGGTAGGTGTTGCAAGAGGGCATCAGAGGGCAGATACACTGAAACCATACTCACAGAAAAC
>SJYC01138571.1:0-25496 GCA_006408675.1 Madoqua kirkii
GAACACTGACATTTCTGACTTTTAACTGCGACATTCTACTGGCCCCCTGTCTCACCGCCCCCCAGACAGGCCAATGTGTAAGAGGCAGAGTGAGGAGAGCACACGGCTGTGCTTCAGCCTCAGCACCATGAATGCTGTGGCTGGACAACAGTGGGTGCTGGTGTATTCTGGTTCTTGCAGGATGCTGAGCCCTGCCCACTTCCGGCACCTCTTTCTCCCTGTCATGAGGTCATGATGATTAGAAATGTCTCCAGGGAAACATACCTTGTTCAAGGATTAGAAGAATCAATGTAGTGAAAATGAGTATACTACCTAAAGCTGTCTATAGATTGAATGCAATCCCTATCAAGCTACCAATGGTATTTTTCAGAGAACTAGAACAAATAATTTCACAATTTGTATGGAAATACAAAAAAACCTCAAATAGCCAAAGCAGTCTTGAGAAAGAAGAATGGAACTGGAGGAATCAACCTGCCTGACTTCAGGCTATACTACGAAGCTACAGTCATCAAGACAGTATGCTACTGGCACAAAGACAGAAATACAGATTAATGGAGCAAAATAGAAAGCCCAGAGATAAATCCATGCACCTATGGACACTTTATCTTTGACAAGGGAGGCAAGAATATACAATGGAGAAATGAAAATCTCTTTAAAAAGTGGTGCTGGGAAACTGGTCAACCACTTGTAAAAGAATGAAACTAGAACATTTTCTAACACCATACACAGAAATAAACTCAAAATGGATTAAAGATCTAAATGTAAGACCAGAAACTATAAAACTCTTAGAGGAAAACATGGGCAAAACACTCTCTGACATAAATCACAGCAGGATCCTTTATGACCCACCTCCCAGAGTAATGGAAATAAAAGCAAAAATAAATAAATGGGACCTAATAAAACTTAAAAGCTTTTGCACAACAAAGGAAACTATAAGCAAGGCGAAAAGACAGCTTTCTGAATGGGAGAAAATAATAGCAAATGAAGCAAATGACAAAGAATTAACCTCAAAAATATACAAGCAGCTCATACAGCTCAATACCAGAAAAATAAACCACCCAATCAAAATATGGGCCAAAGAACTAAACAGATATTTCTCCAAAGAAGACATACAGATGGCTAACAAACACATGAAAAGATGCTCAACATCACTCATTATCAGAGAAATGCAAATCAAAACCACAATGAGGTACCATCTCACACCAGTCAGAATGACTGCTATCAAAAAGTCTACAAACAATAGATGCTGGAGAGGATGTGGAGAAAAGGGAACTCTCTTACACTGTTGGTGGGAATGCAAACTAGTACAGCCACTATGAAGAACAGTGTGGAGATTCCTTAAAAAACTGGACATAAAACTGCCATATGACCCAGCAATCCCACTGCTGGCCATACACACCAAAGAAACCAGAATTGAAAGAGACACATGTACCCCAGTGTTCATTGCAGCACTGTTCACAATAGCTAGCACATGGAAGCAACCTAGATGTCTGTCAGTGGACGAATGGATAAGAAAATGTGGTACATATACACAATGGAGTATTATTCAGCCATTAAAAGGAATGCATTTGAATCCATTCTAATGCGGTGGATGAAATTGGAGCCTATTATATGGAGTGAAGTAAGTCAGAAAGAAAAGCACCAATACAGTATACTAATGCATATATATGGAATTTAGAAAGATTGTAACAGTGACCCTATATGAGAGACAGCAAAAGAGACACAGATGTAAAGAACATACTTTTGGACTCTGTGGGAGAAAGCAAGTGTGGGATGATTTGAGAGAATAGCATTGAAACATGTATATTACCATATGTGAAACAGATCGCCAGTCCAGGTTCGATGCATGAGACAGGGTGCTCAGGGCGGATGCACTGGGATGACCCTGAGGGATGGGATAGGGAGGGAGGTGGGAGGGGTGGGGAACACAGGATGGGGAACACATGTACACCCATGGCTGATTCATATCAATGTGTGGCAAAAACCACTACAATATTGTAATTAGCCTCCAGTTAAAATACATTAATTTTAAAAAAGAATGTCTCCAGATTCTGACCTTCAAGTGCTCCCTGTAGGGCAACACCTTCCCCCAGTGAAAAACATGAGAACCAACAACAGTAGAGAGAATACTGGCCTGTAAGAAAGCCAGGCCTTCACCCTCTCACCGCTCAACATGGATGAGACAAAGGGCCCCTGATGCTGACCACTGTTAGTTACACTGAATCAAGCAGAATCAGGAAGCTCTGAGTTCTCCATGGCATGTGCTGCTTTGTCATTTTCCCTTTCCAGTAAATCTCTTTCTTGGCACATTCTAAATTCATCCAACCAGTATGATGTTGGCCATCCCAGCGCCTCCCCTCCTTGGAGGGGAGTTTTGCCTCCTCTCTCTAGGAAGCCCAATGATGGTCGTGTGGAAGCAAAGAAACTTTCTGAGAAAAATGACATTCGTCTCACAGCCTTAGATCTTAGGGGAAAATAGTCTGTATTCCTATCGAACCAAAAATGTTTCAATACAAGAATTACCAAAAATAAGGCAGGTAGCTGTCCTGTGGCTGCTGCTGATTCTCCCAGAGAAGCAGGTCTTCCCTGGACACGTCAAGACCACCTGCGCACAGTGCCTGTGAGCACGGACAGAAAGCCTGACATCACCAGCTCACCAGTGCCCAGAACTGACCCAGAGACAGGACAAGAGAGCCAGCCAGCAGAGAAAACACAGCACTGTTAACCGTGTCTGCTCTTCTAGGCAGATCTCATTCAAGAAATCGAGGAGCTGGCTGCAGTGAAGAGTGCGCACAAGCCACTTACTCTGTGATCCCATGGTCTGTAGCCCGCCAGGTTCCTCTGTCTATGGGATTCTCCAAGCAAGAACACTGGAGTAGGTGACCAGACCCTTCTCCAGGGGATCTTCCCAACCCAACCCAAGGGTCAAACCCAGGTCTCCCATTTTGCAGGCAGATTCTGGTAGTAAAGAGGATACCCCTTTCATTGGAGACTTAGTGGTTATGTGGTCCAACCATCTCTCTAGAAAGCTCTATGCTGGATGTAATTAATAAATACCTGAACACACTTAATATTATCATCATATTATATGAATGAGTAAATCTTGGGGTTAAGTTTAATGGTCATGCCATGCTCAAGATACAGGGTGGGTTAAAAAAAAAAAAGGGGAGATGTTGTCAACAGGCCTGGAGATTAATCATCACAGGGTTGTATTTTTTTTTTATGGAGAAAATAACCAAAGTCACACAGCTCACCTGCTCAGAGGGGTCTAGAACCCAACTCATGTGCAGATCATGTGCTCGTCATTCTCTGGAAATTATAAGCTGGACAGTACTTCAAACTTGGCCTAAATTCTGTGCAGATAAGTGTAATTAGAAAGGCAATGCAGCTTAGACAACCTCCACGTAAATGTGCAATAAGACAATCTCAGTGTTGAGTGACAAGGACATAGATACGGCTCAATTATAATTCTAGTTTCTAAAGCCTTTGGAAAAATGGGTGCCTGCAGGCGGCACCATTAACTAAAACATGTGCTCTGCTCTGAGCGTAAGGCTTTATGTGCATGCACACACACTGCGTTAAGGTAAAGATACTCTTTCCAGAAAGGAAATTTGAGATAATAGTAAGTCATTTTATCCACTTATGCCAAATTTATGGAAGCTATATGGTAGTTTTTCCTTTAAACTACAGTGAATGAATGTACGGACTCAGCTGTGTCTGACTTTTTCCAACCCCTTGGAGTGTAGTCTGCCAGGCTCCTTTGTCCATGGGATTCTCAGGCAAGAATACTGGAGTGGGTTGCCATGCTCTCCTCCAGGGGATCTTCCTAACCCAGGGATCAAACCTGGATCTTGTGAGTCTCCTGTACTGGCAGGCGGATTCTTTACCACTAGCGCCACCTGGGAAACTGGGAAACTCTGATATCACACCATTATTAATAACATGTTGATGGACATGAGTTTTAGTGAACTCCGGGAGTTGGTGATGGACAGGGAGGCCTGGGTTGCTGCAATTCATGGGGTCGCAAGGAATTCAGACACTGCTGAGCAACTGAATTGAACTGAACTGAATAATCACCAAGTGGGTTGACATTTTCGTTAAAAGAACAAGAGCAGATTATTATGCCTGTGACATTCATTTAATAAATATATTTGACTGACCCTTCATGTGTTAAAGTCCATGACATTTTAAAATTTCATTTATTTGGGAATTTCAGAAAAGGAAAACTAACGATTTTAAGCTCCAAATACTTCCAAGATATGTGAGAAAACAGGAGGTGAGACAATATGATATCAACAAACAAGTAACCAAAACTATATTTATTTCTGTTTTTAATGTTGTTGTTTAATTACTGTCGTGTCTGACTCTGTGACCCCACGGTCTGTAGCCTGCTAGGCTCCTCTTTCCATGGGATTCTCCAGGCAAGAATACTGGGGTAGGTTCCCATGCCCTTCTCCAAGGGATCTTCCTGACCCAAGGATCGAACCTGCGTCTCATGTCTCCTGCCTTGACAGCTGGGTTCTTTACCAGTCGTGCCACCTGGAAAGCTTGGAATCACCTGGAAGTCTTGTTACAACACTGTTTCTGCAGCCCCAGTTTCTGACTCGGCAGGTCTGGAGTGGGGCCCAAGAACGTGCCTTTCTAACGAGGTCCCTGGAGAGGCTGATCCTCCTGCTTTGGGGACCTCACTTTGAGAAGCTTTGAGACAGGGCATCTGAGCAGCTCGCCTTGTAAAGAGGACCGCAGTGTGTAGGTGTGACCTCCACACACGGTGAGGACTCAAGCGTTCTCTAAGTTCTCACCTCCTCAGAACCGCATCATCCGGAGCTCCTGATGCACGCTGACTCTCAGACCTGCCTCAGCTCTGCCAGCCCCAGTCTGTATGGAAGGAGCCCCCGGCTGACCCGTGCGATGGCTGGAGCAAGCCGTGTGCCGTGTGAGCGCAGGATGACAGCGCTGGAGGGAGGCTTTTTGCTCCCTTGGCGAGGTCGGAGTCCCCTGAAGAACAGGGGGGCTGGCAGGGTGGGTAGTGGCAGCCAGGAGCACCCGGGCCTGCAAGGACTGGCCCTCCAAACCCCATCAGACAGCCTGGCAGAGGAGCCTGGAGGGTGCCCCGAGGGCCTTGCTGGTCCCACGCTCACAGCAGACCCTCCCACAAGTCCCGCTGAAGGAGCTGGAGCGTGGGGACCCCAGCTTTCTCTTGATGCCTCTGGGGTTGATTAAATCCCCCTGAAGACCTCACCACAGGGTTTTGAAGACTTTGCCCCACAGACTGTGCAATTCAGGTGGTAACCCTGCAGCTCACTCCAGCAAGGAGTGTTCACCACGGGGACCTCGCCTGACGTGACCCCTATAGGACCATAGGAACCGGAGCCCTTGGCCCAACAACCCGCAGAGCGCAGCAGGAGCCCTGTGGGACCCACGCTCTCCTCTCCTCCCTGGACACAGGCAGAGCCCTGCCTGGCCCAGAGCCCCGTAGGGAAGGAAGGCGTCCTGAGGCCCGGTCCTGCTGAGCCTCTGAACATTCACCTGCTCCAAACACTGCCTTTCTGAGGCCCCCTGACTATAGGGACCCCAGCTACTCGCTGGTGGCCTCCTGAGGGCTTGGACAAAGCCCCAGGGTTCCAAGACAAGACTTGACATTTTGCAGGGGGAGGGGAGGTGCATTGGACCAAGAGCCAAGCGTGGTCTCAGGGACCCTTTTTCTCTTTTGTACTTTGTTTCCAGAGTTGAGTCACTAATCCACTCTGACTCCTAGCTTCTGATCTGAAAGACAAAAACTGTACCCTCGTTCCCACAGTACGCTCTACAGGAAGCTCAAATTCTGTCAAGACAGGTCCTGTGGACAGGGCTGCAGGAGTTGGGAGACCCTAAGGGGTTCAGAACAGGCCTCGTGGGCATCTGTGCACTCGGCCCCCGGTGAGGGGACCACCGGGCCCCAACCCACAGCTCTCTGGACCCAGTCACCAGACCCTGCGTTCCCGATGTACAGAAGGAGCTTTGGAAATCGTGCCTCTTTAAATCCTTTCCAGCCCTAGAATTCAATTAATTCTGTTCCACCAAAATTAAGTGTCTGAGAAGCCATTGATGATTAAAACTGTGATTATCGCACTCGTGGCCGTGTTAGCAATCACTCTGGGATCCAGAGGTGTGATCAGATTTTCCAAAGCAGAATCCCCTGCAGTATCTCCTGGGGGCTGGGGTCTGAGCGTCATTAGCATCTTAATAGGAAGCTTGGGAAATTCAGAGGACTCAGGGCGAGCTTCTCTGTTTGGGGAAGGGGCTCCAGGCTCCCACAGAGGAGACGACCTGCTTCCCGGGTGGGTGCTGTCATCAGCGCGTCGCAGTTGCGCCAGGGTCTGTCCGTCAGAGGCAGCGTGAACCCCTGAGGCTGGCCATCCTCCTGGCTAGTGACTCTGGAGCCCACCGCCCTGCCGGCATCACACCTGCGCTGGGAACCCGCCTCCTTGACGCTCCTAGACCCCCAACTCCCAGCCCCACTCGAGTGCCACCCTTCTCACAAACAAAGCCCTGAGCATCCAGGCTACACCGTTCTCTCACCAAGCCCATGGCTTATCGAATCAGAAGGCCAGTCTTTTACTCCCTTCAAAAACGAGACCAAATGCAGAATCACGTGGTGTCCAATGGCGTTCCGCTATGTTCTTGGTATTATTTACAAACTAACCATGATCTTAGGGGCTCATTTTCAAAATAATAGACCCGAGTTCGATCCCTGGGTCAGGAACATCCCCTGCAGAAGGGAATGGCAACCCACTCCAGTACTCTTGCCTGGAGAATTCCATGCACAGAGGATCCTGGTGGGCTACAGTCCTAGGGGTCACAAAGAATCAGACACAACAGATCAGCTAACACTTTCACTTTTAAACATGATCTTGTTTTCCATTTTTTTGGGTTTTGCATTCTCTCCAGACTCTGTTGTCTGTTTTTTTTTCCTCTTGCTCTTCCTCTGCCTCTTTTATGAAAATAAAATCCCTGCCCCAACCTTCTACCAGACACTTTTGTGTACGTATTGGATACATTTGCAGTTTACCAGTGCCCGTCTGTGGTTAATCACAAGATTTACCAAAGCGCTATCACATCACGTTCATCAGCGAAGGACAGTCACTCCCACTGAGCTGATAAAGTCATCTTAATCACGTCTGGTGGAGCATTCAGACTTCTACCCAGGAAGCAGTCAGGATGTCTCACCTTAAGCCAGTGAGCCAGCTTTGAGTAAACGGATTGCCTGTGGTCTGAAGGCCCTGAAAGAGCTGTTGCTTCCTCATTGCAAAGTAGGATGTGGGATGAAGGTGGCAGCTTGCAGCGTGCTGGCCGGAGTCATTTTCATTGCTGCTGTTTTATTTTGCTTTGGGAACATGGTTGACTCACATTGCTGTGTCGGTCTTGGGTGTGCAGCAAAGTCAGCTCAGCTGTGCACACTCATGCCATCATCTCTCAGGGTCTTCTTCCACACACGTTATCACAGAGCATCAAGCAGCGTCCCCTGGGCCAGTCGACAGGTCCTGATTGGAGAAAACTTGGGACTGAAGGCTTGAGGAAGCATGAGCGGCCTCGCTTACCTGCCAGGAGCACACGGGGCAGGAGGCCCCGGCCATCTCCAGAGGCTTGTCTGTGCCCAGCAGAGGGCCTGGGGTGCTGCGACGCCCTCTAAAGACACAAAGACCAGCAACTCGGCTATTACAGTGAACTCGGAGACGAATCCTCTGTGAAGCAGAACATCTCGTCTGTCCGTAACTTGCTAATGAGGTCACTTTGTTCCCTGGTGAACAATCCCCTCCAAACCAAAACAGAGAAAAGAAAAAAGGGTTGGGCCAGATCAGGGCACAGGATGGAAAGCCAGGCTGCCCCCCTCCACCCCCCGCCAGGCTGGCAGATCTGAACCAGGAGGCGGGACTCCTGGCCTGGGTTTGGTTCCATGCCCTGCGGCCCTGCTTCTGAATGACTGCGTCCTCAGAATTCAGGGGTCTTGGGATGAAGGTCTCTTAGGTCAGTTCCTGGTGACTAGGAAGGTCCCCAGGCCCACGGATGTGTTCTAGTTTCTTCTACAAGAACTAGGCTGGTCTTCTCACCGAATCTGTGGCCGTGTTTCCTCCACTGTTCGGGACTGTGGGGTCAAGTTTACCTCCCCAGATGCCATGTCCCCAGCACCTGGAGTATCTTCAGAAGAAAGCTGTGTCAGAGTAACGCCCACACAAGAGCTCTCGGGAGTGGTAACGGTGATGCCTGCTCTCCCACTGAGCTGATAAAGTCATCTTAATCACGTCTGGTGGAGCATTCAGACTTCTACCCAGGAAGCAGTCAGGATGTCTCACCTTAAGCCAGTGAGCCAGCTTTGAGTAAACGGATTGCCCGTGGTCTGAAGGCCCTGAAAGAGCTGTTGCTTCCTCATTGCAAAGTAGGATGTGGGATGAAGGTGGCAGCTTGCAGCGTGCTGGCCGGAGTCATTTTCATTGCTGCTGTTTTATTTTGCTTTGGGAACATGGTTGACTCACATTGCTGTGTCGGTCTTGGGTGTGCAGCAAAGTCAGCTCAGCTGTGCACACTCATGCCATCATCTCTCAGGGTCTTCTTCCACACACGTTATCACAGAGCATCAAGCAGCGTCCCCTGGGCCAGTCGACAGGTCCTGATTGGAGAAAACTTGGGACTGAAGGCTTGAGGAAGCATGAGCGGCCTCGCTTACCTGCCAGGAGCACACGGGGCAGGAGGCCCCGGCCATCTCCAGAGGCTTGTCTGTGCCCAGCAGAGGGCCTGGGGTGCTGCGACGCCCTCTAAAGACACAAAGACCAGCAACTCGGCTATTACAGTGAACTCGGAGACGAATCCTCTGTGAAGCAGAACATCTCGTCTGTCCGTAACTTGCTAATGAGGTCACTTTGTTCCCTGGTGAACAATCCCCTCCAAACCAAAACAGAGAAAAGAAAAAAGGGTTGGGCCAGATCAGGGCACAGGATGGAAAGCCAGGCTGCCCCCCTCCACCCCCCGCCAGGCTGGCAGATCTGAACCAGGAGGCGGGACTCCTGGCCTGGGTTTGGTTCCATGCCCTGCGGCCCTGCTTCTGAATGACTGCGTCCTCAGAATTCAGGGGTCTTGGGATGAAGGTCTCTTAGGTCAGTTCCTGGTGATTAGGAAGGTCCCCAGGCCCACGGATGTGTTCTAGTTTCTTCTACAAGAACTAGGCTGGTCTTCTCACCGAATCTGTGGCCGTGTTTCCTCCACTGTTCGGGACTGTGGGGTCAAGTTTACCTCCCCAGATGCCATGTCCCCAGCACCTGGAGTATCTTCAGAAGAAAGCTGTGTCAGAGTAACGCCCACACAAGAGCTCTCGGGAGTGGTAACGGTGATGCCTGCGGCGTTAACTCCTGAACTGGTGAATGTGACCACTCCTCCTTCAGTGGCCTGGAGCTCAGCACAGAATAGATCTGACCTTACACGATTTGGGCAGGCCCAGTAAAGACATCAGTGGCCTGGAGCTCAGCACAAAACAGATCTGACCTTACATGATTTGGGCAGGCCCAGTAAAGACATCAGTGGCCTGGAGCTCAGCACAGAACAGATTTAAGTTTACACGATTTTGGTGGCTGGAAGGACCACATAGTTGTCATCTCTGGCCGTGTAAGGAGTTCCCCTGGCATGACGGCTCTCTTACTGTCTCACAGCTGTCCTGAATGAGCGTCAGGGAGCTGAGGGGAAGCTATCGGATAGCTGGCCCCTCGGGGCGCTTCCCTTTCCAGGGGCCAGAGGCTACCTGTGTCTCTGGTCCACGGCCTGTGACCCCATCTTCAGAGCAAGGACCTCTGACCCCATCTTCAGAGCAAGGGCCGCAGCATCTTCCAGACTCCCTCTCCATCTGCCCCCGCCACCACGACACTGCCTCTGCCTCTGTCCCTCCCTTGTTCATTGACAAGGGCCCTTGAGGCTCCACTGGGTCCCCATGACCATCAAGGATAATCTTCCCATTTAACATCGTTCATTTAATCATATATTTCCTTGCTTTCTTGCTTAGTCACTTAGTCATGTCCAACTCTTTGTGACCCCATGGACTGTAGCCTGCCATGCCCCTTTGTCCATGGGATTTCCCAGGCAAGAAAGCTGGAGTGGGTTACCATCCCTTCTCCAGGTTTCCCATTTAACATCGTTCATTTAATCATATATTTCCTTGCTTTCTTGCTTAGTCACTTAGTCATGTCCAACTCTTTGTGACCCCATGGACTGTAGCCTGCCATGCCCCTTTGTCCATGGGATTTCCCAGGCAAGAAAGCTGGAGTGGGTTACCATTCCCTTCTCCAGGAGATCTTCCCGACCCAGGGATCAAACCTATGTTTCCCGGGTTGCAGGCAAATTCTTCACCACTGAGCCACCTGGGAAACCCAGTAATCACCTACAAATACCTGTTTCCAGGGAAAACACCCCTACTCCCCAAGCTGACAGCATTCCTGCTTGTTCTCCTTCCAAAATGCTTCCCAGTTATTATGTCCTGGATTATCACAAGAGCTGATGATGAATATCCCAAACTCTATCCTCCCTCTTCCAAGTCCTGCGCCCTCCTCCATATTCCTGCTTCCAAGTTGCAAGTCTGACCCTGCGGGTAACTTGCACAAAGGGGAAGTCATGCCTCTGGGTTCCCCTGGCCCCAGTCACTCTATTATGCTCATTTTCCCTGTGTTTACATATGTGTCTCCCCAATTAAATCATGAAGGGATCAACGGTAATTATGCAGAGCAACTTTGGCTCAGCTACTCCTTTGGGAGAGGCACTGGCTGAGCGTCACCTAGCGCAGGATCCGTGTTGGAACTCAGTGCCAAGAATCAGGCTTGAGAAATGATGGCACCGTGCAAGACATCTGCACAGCTTCTGGTCCTCACCCCCAGGCCGCCCTCTCCCCCCAGCGCTGTCCTGCAGTCTCCTCTGCATCAGGACATCCAGGGCCTTCTGCCCCCAAAGCCACCAGCGCTGGGTCTGCACACACCTTTTCTAACTTAAAGCCTGAGTCATATCGTCCTGATTGAAATACGGCCTCTGAAGATTTCTTTTCACTTTTATTTTAGTTGTGATTATTTAAAGCACAAAATTTGCATATTCTTATGGTTTAAAAACAGTACAGGCATTTTAGAAGAACAGTCAAAACTTCCATCTACCTGTTCTTCATCTCTGTGACCCAGCACTAGAGATAATCACTGTGGTCTATTTGAGAATTTATCTTTGCACATCATTCTACATATTTCCAACTCAAACACAGCTCCAAAATGCATTTCTGAATATGCTGTTATGTTTATCTGTGCATTGATCTTAATACAGACAATCCAATATTAAGAGGTTTTCATTAAAGCTGTTTCCGATGTTTTGCTATCACTAATAATGTTGCAACGATGGTCAGGGTGCCTGCATCTCTCTGGGTGCCTGCTACTTCTGCAGGAGACTCTTGAAAGCTCAGCTGATAGTTCAGAGAAGCAGAGGTTGCAGAGTCCACAGAGTTAAATGAATCTTCTTAAAGACTGTCCCAGTTCCTACTCCCATAAACAATGTCTGTGTGTTTTTTCATATGCTTATCAATCTTATTTAAAATGCATTCCACTGCTTTTAAAATTTGATGATGACTGGAGAGGTTGTGCAAGTGGTAAAGAAGCCACCTGCCAATGCAGGAGACATAAGAACTGAGGGTTCAGTCCCTGCGTTGGGAAGATCCACTGGAGGAGGGCCTGGCAATCCACTGTAGTATTCTTGCTTGGAGACTCCCATGGACAGAGGAGCCTGGTGGGTTCCTACAGTCTCAGTTCAGTTCAGTTCAGTTCAGTCGATCAGTTGTGTACGATTCTTTGCAACCCCGTGAATTGCAGGCCTCCCTGTCCATCACCATCTCCCAGAGTTCACCCAAACCCATGTCAATCGAGTCGGTGATGCCATCCACCATCTCATCCTCTGTTGTCCCCTTCTCCTCCTGCCCCCAATCCCTCCCAGTATCAGAGTCTTTTCCAATGAGTCAACTCTTCACATGAGGTGGCCAAAGTATTGGATTTTCAGCTTTAGCATCATTCCTTCCAAAGAACACTCAGGGATAATCTCTTTTAGAATGGACTGGTTGGATCTCCTTGCAGCCCATTGGACTCTCATGAGTCTTCTCCAACACCACAGTTCAAAAGCATCAATTCTTCGGCGCTCAGCTTTCTTCACAGTCCAACTCTCACATCCATACATGACCACTGGAAAAAACATAGCCTTGACTAGACAGAACTTTGTTGGCAAAGTAATGTCTCTGCTTTTGAATATGCTATCTCAGTTGGTCATAACTTTCCTTCCAAAGAGTAAGCGTCTTTTAATTTCATGGCTGCAATCACCATCTACAGTGATTTTGGAGCCCCAAAAAATAAAGTCTGACACTGTTTCCACTGTTTCCCCATCTATTTCCCATGAAGTGATGGGACCGGATGCCATGATCTTCATTTTCTGAATGTTGAGCTTTAAGTCAACTTTTTCACTCTCCTCTTTCACTTTCATCAAGAGGCTTTTTAGTTCCTCTTCACTTTCTGCCATAAGGGTGGTGTCATCTGCATATCTGAGGTTATTCGTATTTCTCCTGGCAATCTTGATTCCAGCTTGTACTTCTTCCAGTCCAGCATTTCTCATGATGTACTCTGCATATAAGTTAAATAAGCAGGGTGACAATATACAGCCTTGATGTACTCTTTTCCTATTTGGAACCAGTCTGTTGTTCCATGTCCAGTTCTAACTGTTGCTTCCTGACCTACATATAAGTTTCTCAAGAGGCAAGTCAGGTGGTCTGGTATTCCCATCTCTTTCAGAATTTTCCACAGTTTATTGTGATCCACACAGTCAAGGGCTTTGGCATAGTCAAGAAAGCAGAAATAGATGTTTTTCTGGGACTCTTTTGGTCTACAGAGTTGCAAAGAGTCAGACACGACTGAAGTGACTTAGCATGGAGAGGTGGTACAACCTTTCGAATGTTAAATGTCCACACGGTTTCATTCTGTTCAAGACAAGAAGTGGTAAAGGAAGGCTGGAGATCAAAATGTATCCACTACCGAGGGCCAGGTGCTGTGACACACGCTTTACATGCAGATGGTCAGTGACTGATGAGCCCTTTCACAAGAGGGCTCCTGGCTTGAGCTACACCCACGTCACCTGGAGGGGAGGTCACAGCACCAGCGCCTAGCCCTACCTAGAGATGCTGCCCAGGAGATGGGGTGGAGTCTAGCACGGTTCCCAGGAGGCTGCCTCTGCTGTTCCTGGGACCACCTTTGAGAACAGCTGCACTACAACAGATACAAGATTCAGACTAATTCCTTCATCTGGCATGCATATTTTTTCTTTATGAGAGCTGGTACATTCTTGACAATAAAATCCACTAAGTGCCTAAACCCAAAAGAAAACCCATCTGGCAGGTGAGGAGAGAGCCTCTGGGGTGTAAAATAAAACCAGACTTATTTATTACACCTTCACTGGGCATTTTCCACACACCACAAATACTGTGCAAGTCAGGAAAGCAATTTCTTCCTATTCATATATAAATATTGGGGGAAATGCAACATCAAATCAGCTTGGAAGGAGGGACTGAGATGCCAACTGCCCTTTCTAGACCCTTTGGGGAGAAGTCACATTCAGTTTTGAGTTTTCCAGCTTATTTGTAACCTTCTCATTTATCTGATTCTTTCCTTCTTCACAGTTTTAAAGGAACAAAGGATTTGATCACAGATTCCTGCCTCCCTATAGTCCGTGTACATGTATCCATCTGCCTTTTCCACATGGCCATTCAAAACATCGTTGGAAATGCTATCTGATAGTTTTTGAAAAATTCATTTCTGCTTTTAAAAACTCCATGATTTTCAGTTTCTCATTAACACACTTAGTCTTAATAACAAAACCCTTTACTGAGAACATAAAACATGGTAGTGTAGAAGTTTTTGAAAGAAGCATTCTTTTCTCAAAATTGTGCAGTCTATACGATTGGGGATTTTTCATTTTATTTTTACCAATTAGTAACCAACATGTCCTGAGATTTGACTGTAGAATGAACAATGCATTAAGTGCTTTGAAGAGGCACAAAAGAAGTTTCTCTTTACACTTTACTTAAGCAAATAACCCACTAAAATATGAATTAGATAGAAAAGTCAGCCATGGAATAAATAAGCATATTTTAACAGCAACAGCAACCACAACAACCCACACATACAGAAAAGGAAAAAAGAGAAAAAAGCAACAGAAAGCAGAAGTGATCAAGCAAGACCATCTCTATATGTTAAATCTACTCTGTGACCATATTAACATCAAGACATAGAGAAAGAAGTAAATGTAAAAATAAGAAGAAAAGAATATTAAAATTCAAATATGCATAAAACTCTGAGTATACCTGAAATCTGTAACTTCTTTTGTAAACACTCAGGGTGGGTCTGTAATCTATTAAGACTCTAAGACACTGGAGCAGAGACACTGAATTAGAATATGCATATATTTATAGTTTAGAGTGTACCTTACATCCTGATCACTCAAAAATACCTTTTCTTGAGGCAGTCATGGAAAATTAATAAATTAGGGTGAAAAATGATGAAAATTTTTGATCCAGAAGAACATATTGACTCAAAATAATCCTATAATACTAAAATGGAAAGGCACAAGTCAGAAACAATGGTCTATATTTAAAGGGAGTAATTATGGACCAGGGTCAAGCTCCTCAAAATTAAACCATGTTACTCTCCCAGAGACACTTAGAAAAAAATGAAGAGTTAAGAGCCAGACTGAGAGAAAATCTCTAAAGTCAAATATGTGAAGAAAACTTATTTCCAGAATAAAGAAAGAAACTTCTAAGTTAATAACGTGAAAGACAGCAACTCAGTATTTCAGTTCAATCAGTTCAGTTCAGTCGCTGTCGTGTCCGACTCTTGGCGACCCCGTGAATCGCAGCACGCCAGGCCTCCCTGTCCATCACCAACTCCTGGAGTTCACTCAGACTCACGTCCATCGAGTCCATGATGCCATCCAGCCATCTCACCCTTTGTCTTCTCCTTCTCCTCCTGCCCCCAATCCCTCCCAGCGTCAGGGTCTTTTCCAATGAGTCAAATCTTTGCATGAGGTGGCCAGAGTATTGGAGTTTCAGCTTCAGCATCAGGCCTTCCAGTGTACACCCAGGACTGATCTCCTTTAAGATGGACTGGTTGGATCTCCTTGCAGTCCAGGGGACTCTCAAGAGTCTTCTCCAACACCACATTTCAAAAGCATCAATTCTTCGGCGCTCAGCTTTCTTCACAGTCCAACTCTCACATCCATACATGACCACTGGAAAAAACACAGCCAACTAGACAGACCTCTGTTGGTAAAGTAACGTCTCTACTTTTGAATATGCTGTCTAGGGTGATCATAACTTTCCTTCCAAAGAGTAAGCGTCTTTTAACTTCATGGCTTCAATCACCATCTGCAGTGATTTTGGAGCCCCCAAAATATAAACTCTGACACTGTTTCCACTGTTTCCCCATCTATTTCCCATGAAGTGATGGGACCGGATGCCATGATCTTCGTTTTCTGAATGTTGAGTTTTAAGCCAACTTTTTCACTCTCCTCTTTCACTTTCATCAAGAGGCTTTTTAGTTTCTCTTTACTTTCTGCCATAAAGGTGGTGTCATCTGCATATCTGAGGTTATTCATATTTCTCCTGGCAATCTTGATTCCAGCTTGTACTTCTTCCAGACCAGCATTTCTCATGATGTACTCTGCATAGAAGTTAAATAAGCAGAGAGACAATATATAGCCTTGATGTGCTCTTTCCCTATTTGGAACCAGTCTGTTGTTCCATGTCCAGTTCTAACTATTGCTTCCTGACCTGCGTATAGATTTCTCAAGAGGTAGGTCAGTGGTCTGGTATTCCCATCTCTTTCAGAATTTTCCACAGTTTATTGTGATCCACACAGTCAAGGGCTTTGGCATAGTCAATAAAGCAGAAATAGGTGTTTTTCTGGAACTGTTTTGCTTTTTTGATGATCCAGTGGATGCTGACAATTTGATCTCTGGTTCCTCTGCCTTTTCCAAAACCAGCTTGAACATCTGGAAGTTCACAGTTCATGTGTTGCTGAACCCAGTATTTTAAAATGGTCAAAAGATTTGAATGGACATTTCACCAAGGAAGATACATGGATGACCAAAAAGTTAAATGAGAACATGCCAACATCAAGCAAGCTAAGTCGCTTCAGTCCTGTCCGACTCTGTGCGACCCCATGGACTGTAGTCCACTAGGCTCCTCTGTACATGGGATTCTCCAGGCAAGAACACTGGAGTGGGTTGCCATGCCCTCCTCCCTGGTATCTTTCTTACCCAAAGAATCGAATCTGCATCTCTTGTACCTCCTGCATTGACAAGTAGGTTCTTTACCACTAGTACCATCTGGGAAGGCCTCCAACATCAGTAATCCATAGGCAAATACAGATTAAAGCTATGAGACACCACCGATTAGCTGCTAAGAAAGAAAAAACACTGACAAGTCCAGTCCTAGAGAGGAGGCTGAACTGGGTTTCTCATATACTGCTGCCAAGGATGCGGCCTCCACAGCCTCTGTGTTGAGCAGCCAGGAATTCCTTACACGTTAGACACACTCGTCATACCCAGGAGGCCCTTTTGTAGGCATTTACACACATGAAATAAAAACAAGTGCTCACGCAGACACCTGGAGGTGAGTGTTTACAATTTCACAGTTTCCAAGCACTGGAAAGAGTCTCGTGCTCTTCGTCTGGGGAAGAGAGAAGTATTCTGGGGCATGGTTCCCCAAAACCGGCACCTCCTGGGGGGCAGGGGCCAACCACACATGGCCAAGCCTCTGCCTGTCACACCAGCTGAAAGGAGTCTGGAGGACCGCACACCCTGAAGGGCAGAGCCACAGGGACAAAGAACAGACCAGGGGCTGCACGGGTTCCAGGGAGAGAATGAGTGATGGGCTGGCAGGGGTCTTCCCCACCACAGCTTTGTCTGGGAGTGCTGCAACCCCTCCCCCAGTTTCTTAGTTAAAATCCCTCCTTCAAGTTCGAGGAAGGGAAAGTTCAATCATTCAGCCAGCCTCTCAAGTCAGCCACCAGGGTCAGCCCTAAGATGGCAACTGCCCAGCCTGGTTAACACAAAGAACATGCAGAAGGGCGGCTCACGCAGAACGTGCCGAGCAGCCCTGAGGAAGCAGTCACCCTGCTTTGTCTGAGATGCCCAGAAGATGCCCCTCGAGATGCCGGAGAAAGATAACCGAGAAAGTCACAATTCCTATTGCAAAAGAAATTAAAAATCAAAGAAACCACCATGAGATACAAGCAAAAGAAAACAGAAAGGATGATCTGCTGATTGAAAATTGATATGAATTAGTTATATTACATTCTGAACTAAAAATCTCAGTATGACAAAAATAATCTTCAATGAAAAGCAAACATGTAGAAATTCCACAAGATACATGTACCCAGGGCCCTCAAAACACATAGCTAGTGCAGCCGATATTTTATAGTAACTATAAAAAGAGTATAGTCTATAAAATGATGGCTCACTACACTGTACACCGGAAACTAATGCAATATCGTAAATCAACCAAACCTCAATTTTCAAACAAACAGAAAAACACCTCACAAAGCTAAAGTAAAAGACATATGGAGTTTAAAACCGAAAGAGGCAAGTTAAACCACTAAGTACAAACCAATAGAAAGGAATTTTGAACATTAATATCAGAAACCATCTCTCAGGCCATACAGAAAATCTCAACAAACTTCAAAAATGGGAAATTGTATAAGCTATGTTTTTCTAGCCACACTGCAGCAAGATTAAGAATTTATAACAAAAACACAAAGGGAGAGAAATCTCCACAGTCTTAAGTTCTGAAAACAGCAGACTATTGATCTGACATTAACATAATTAATATCAACTAATAAAATACAGAAGCAAATATAAAAAGAAAAAAGGCATAAAATTTTTAATATGCGTAAATATAGGCCCTATTGCTTCTATATTTATCATAAAGTGAACATTTTTGGTCTAAGTTTTAGTTTTAGAGCACTTCACTGGGTTTTTATTTAAGAAAGAAAAGAAATCTAGTTATGAGACTCTTGGTTGCATTAATCACAGTGCGAACGTGCTTAGTCAATTCAGTCCTGTCTGACTCTTTGTGACTCCATGGACTGTAGCCCGCCAGGCTCCTCTGTCCGTGGGATTCTCCAGGCAAGAATGCTGGAGTGGGTTGCCATGACCTCCTTCAAGGAATCTCTTCAACCCAGGGATCGAACCCAAGTCCCCTGAGCCTCCGGCACTGGCAGGCGGATTCTTTACCACTAGAGCACCTGACACTATGATCAAGCAGTTTCTAATTTTCCTCAAGCATTCCTGCCTATAACAGTCTTACTCCTATAATCAAATGAAAGCCATTGACATATTTTATTGTCACCAGAAACAATCACAGGAGAAAATAATATGATAAAGTTCTCAGCACATAGAATAGAATGAACCCTATTTGAACTGCTATTTTCTTATTCATCCGACTATTGAAATCTTTGAAAGTGAAAGTCATTTACATTGAATGCTGTTTTGATGTAATAAGACTTACATTTCCAAATATAGGCTCTAAGCTAAAAATACTCCCGGGAACAAACAAAGCAATATTGCATCTAATCTGAAAATGACGTGTCTTTAGACATGGAAGAATCCTTTACTCCCAGGAATAAGCGGAGGTCAGTCCAAAGCATTGTTTACCAATGAGGCCTTGCTAGGGGCTAGTTACCCAAAATGGTAAGACCTGTTTATGCTGGGCATAGGAGGAGGGTTCTGTGGTTGCATGGCTGGAAGACACGGAATCACACTCAGTCTACAACAGTGTCTGAGGATGCTAACAGGTTAATAACACAGCATGCATCTCCAGGAGAGAGGGTGCCAATTTCAGGTGCCTGCAAAGCTTTTAGGATTTGCTTGATTTTTGTTTTGTCTTTGGTTTTTAATCCTGGACCCATTTTTTAAATCCTGGACCCATTTTTTTATCCTGGACCCATTTTTTTTATCTGGACCCATTTTTTAAGGTGTAAATAACTCTCACAGTCAGCATCCCGGCAAACATGCTTTGACAAATTCAGCCCTAAGCAAACAGCATAGGCTTCTGAAAATGCAACAGTTTCTGGCAAGTTGACCACAATAAGCGGCTTTCTGGGCATTACAAGCTCCACGTCACCAGCCTCCCATTATTGCATCCACAAGCCTGATGCAAGCAATGTAAGAGCACCCAGAGCAAGCTAGCCCTGTATCGAACTCCCCAGCTGGACCTGAGCCCAGGACCTTGGCAAGGAAGCCGAGGAAAGCCTGTGATCACACCCAGAGACATGGTTTTAGCTCGGACGAAGCCTGTTCTCCCAGAGTCCCATGCCCCTGGTGGGCACCACAGGTGAGCCCCCGCTCACACCTGCTTCACGACCCTCCCTTAATGTGGGCCTGGTACCTGAGCACTTCATGGGAATCCATCCACACCAGGGGGCAGCAAGCGTTCTCTGCAGAGTCAAACTGCACACAGTTCAGGCTTTGCAGGGCCCAGCTCTCCGTGACATGGCTCAACCCTGCTGTGTGGCCGTGAGGCACTACAGACAACGGGCACAGGCCCGGGGCCCAGTCCCACTGGCTTAGGGACACCGAGACTTGGATTCCATATCATTCCCTTGCGTCACAAAAGATTCTTCTGGCGAAATGTTCTGGGCAAGAGATTAGGAAATACGCGATTCCCCTGAGGACTGCAGATGTGGCCAAATTCTCCCTGAGCTCACAGCAGCTGCCCCTTGGATGGTCTTTCCTCTGAGGGGGACTGAGACCACAGCCTGCTTTATGCAGCACAGGGAACACCAATTACAGAGGCACCTTTCTGACTGCCTTCAGTTTAAATAGTATCTGCCAACAATGGGCGACTTTGCCAAATAAACCTCTCCCATTCCTAGGTACATGAGATATTCAGAGTGCACTCAGAGCAGTTGCTGTTCAGTCATTCAGTCATGTCAGACTCTGTGACCCCATGGACTGCTGCACGCCAGGCTTCCCTGTCCTGCACCATCTCCCGGAGCTTGCTCAAACTCCTGTCCATGGAGTCGATGATGTCATCCGACCATCTCATCCTCTGCCAGAACACTTACCCAGAAGAAGAATCTTGTGACGAGTGGGAATGAATCAGTTCTTCGGCACTCAACCCTCTTTATGGTCCAACTCATATCCATACACGCCTCAGAGCATACGGGCCTCTTGATCTTTGTTTTGTGTTCCCTTTATTTCATGATACACAGTCAGTGATGACCAGCCCAGGTGTTATCTGCGCGCTGTAGCTCATCTCCTGCCTGGACAGGATCCTTCTGGTCCAGATATGATGTCTGGGGTGGTTTCCAAACTCCCCCTTGCCTTATAGTGTTTCATGAATGTATTTGTTTAGCTTCCTAAGGTCTTGATATTTATTTCCTGAGGTTGAATTGAAAAATGAAAAGCAGCATTTTCAGAGAGAGAAAAGATATTTCTTACATATCACCACTTATTTTTAGAAAGAAGACTCTAAATAGCCACAAAGACATAGGACTAGAGAACAGTGTTCTGCACCTACTGCCAAGAAGACATTCAGTAAGGGCACAAATGATTAAAAAAAAATAAATCCCAGAAAATTAAAACACTCTAAAAATCTTCTGGGGAAAAATTGATACTTTGCTCACAAATACTTTTATAATTGGGTTTCACTTGGGTTATTGTATTATTGTCCATAAAACAGAGCTGATATGTGACAATGGGCAAAAATCCCAAGGAATATTGGACACAGTAAAGTAATACCCAAAGCAACTGTGAAAACTTCAAAAGGGAAAAAGAATCTGTAAACTATATTAGAATTTCACAATTATGCAAACTAACATGTCCAAGGGAGTTTGGCCACCGTTTGTTTGCATTTTTACTTAGTTTTTACTCATAAAGTAATCAGGTGGGTGTATGCCTTAGAGGTACAAGCAATAAGTTCTTAAATGAGTAAGGGAACGATTTTAAAAATACAGATACTTGCTGGAGGTGGTATTAAATTAACAAAACAACAAAATCTAATAATCCTGAGTGCCACAAGGAGGCCATTTGGAAGCCCAGGTACAGCTCATTGCCTTGGTAGAAATCAGGTCTTTCCTTGTGTCTGGGACCATCAAATAAAGATTACATGTTATTGAGACTTTTCTGGTGTTCCAGTGGTAAAGAATCCACCTGCCAGTGTAAGAGACGTGGGTTTATCCCTGGTCCTGGAAGATCCCGCATGCCTTAGAGCAAATAAGCCTGTGCACTCAAACTACTAGGCCTGTGCTCCAGAGCCTACGGGCCAATTTTTAAAAAGATTACATGTTATTAAAGCAATATTAAATGCTAAAGTACTTTTTTCAAAAGTAATACAGCAATACTCAGGGCACTCCTCTTCTGAGAATTACGGTGCTGTTGCCATGAAGCCCCCAGTGTTGAAGCTGGAGAGAAGCTTGGAATAACCCCCTTCTTTAAGTGAAGCCTACAGCTGCCCTGTGTCCAGCCCCGTCTCAGGGGAGCCGGCCACAGGAGGGACCAACGGCCCTGCCCTCCTGCCGCCCAGCACTCGCCTTTCTTCCGGATCCCCAGGGAGGACCAACACCGCAAGAGCGGCAATTTCTCTGGACTCCCCAGGGACAAGAGGGCACTTTAGCTGTGGCCCAGCAACAGGTTAAGGACACAGGAAGCTCTTACAGAACCATCTGCCCGTCAGGATTTTCTAAACAATACTTGGTGAAGGCTCTGGCAGAGAGCTGGGCTCTTGAGCAGTAAAATGACTTGAGCAAAACTGGTCACGCTGGCCCTGCAGAGGGGGAGGAGGGAGGAGGTCCTCCTGCTCGCTCTGTCCCGTCCCCCTGTGCCTCTCTACAGTCAGCCGTTTGCCCTGCCCTGCGGTTCCGGGGAACTGTAGTTCTCACTGCCAGGACACCTCATGCACATGCCCTGGGCGAGGCCATGGGCGGAGAGCCGGAGCTGCGGACCTGTCTGGTCAGAGATAGAGGGCATCCGTCAACCAGCTGCTTTGGGAGGCTCACCGCAACACAAGCAGATTCTGGAGCATTTAAGACTACCTGCAGAAAGTTCCCAGAACTAGGTGGTGAAGGGAATCGAGTTAGAAAATCAGAAAGGGAGGAAAGGAAGGGAGGGAGAGGGAGAGGAAGGGGAGGGAGAGGGAGAGGAAGGGAAGAGACCAGGGAGGGAGGAAAGAATGAAGAGGAGGGAGAGAGCATCTAAGAACTGATGCTTCTGAACTGTGGTGCTGGAGACGACCCTTGAGAGTCCCTTGGACTGCAAGGAGATCAAGTCGGTCAATCCTAAAGGAAATCAACCCTGAATATTCACTGGAAGGACTGATGCTGAAGCTGAAACTCCATTACTTTGGCCACCTGATGTGAAGAACTAACTCACTGGAAAGAACCGATGCTGGGAAAGATTGACTGCAGGAGGAGGAGGGGGTGACAGAGGATGAGATGTCCGGTGGGATCATCAACTCAACGGATGTGAGTTTGAGCAAATTCTGGGAGTTGGTGATGGACAGGGAAGCCTGGTGTGCTGCAGGCCATTGGGGTGCAAAGAGTCAGACATGACTGAGACTAAACAACATCAACAAGCCTTTCTGAAAGGGTACCGATGGCTTCAGAATTTCGGTTGAAGACAAGAGAACCCTGATACTTGATATTACACATCTTCCCAGGTGCCGCAGCCCTGAGTCTCTATGGAGACCACAGAGGATGGCAACATGCCTCCATCCATTTCCTCAGATGGTCTCTGTTTCACGATGCATGAATGAAAGCCTGTGGACATTATGCTGCTCATCAATACAGCTGTTTTCAGGTGATAAGTGATCCTCAGAAACTGGAGGGACAGCAGGTGCCTATTAGCTTTGGGCAGGATTTCAAAATTCCAGCTTTTTCTGTGAAGCTAGTTATTTTACAGGAAAAATGAGGAAATCGCTATCAGAATGAACTCTCAGCCCAAGAATTCTCCTTTCTAAGCTGTCCAGTTTACCTGATTTAATGCAATATACTACACTGCAGAAAACTGAAAATATGTAAATAAGTCATCCAAAAAGATTAGCTGGTTGAAGAGGTTTAAATAACACACCAGCTCTATTCATGGTTTTGGTTACATGAAAAGATAAGCCAGTGTCACAACAAAGAAGAATTAATTGAAGGTGAATATGCTATCAATTTGGAAAGTAATTTTTCCTTCCACTAGTTCAATCCCTGGGTCAGGGAGATCCTCTGGAGAAGGGAATGGCAGCCCCACTCCAGTATTCTTGCCTGGAGAATCCCATGGACAGAGGAGCCTGCCAGGCTACAGTCCAAAAAAGTTGGGCATGACTGTGCTACTAAACAGCAGCAGCAGTAGACTCTGGTAAACTGACTTTCACCCAAAAGAGTTCTATAGAAAAACCAGGCAGAATAGAGCAGCCTTTGTTCTGTTGATAGTTGTAAGCCTATGTATACCTAGACAATTTTCTTAACTTCTGAGCTCAATTTCCTTCATCTTAAAACAAGAAAGGCTTTAGCAGGATGATCCCTGAAGTCTTATCTTGTCTACTCTTTCATGATTTTTCCCAACATTTTCTCATTTTTTAATTTCTTCAAGGGGATCAAGTATCTACAATGAGCATTATCTGATGTAAAAATAGAAAGGGTCTCACTTCTGTTGTTATGAAAACCATGCCAGGGAACATTTTTATATTTCAGAAAAAGTTTCTGATTGAAGGCTTGGATGGAGGCTTTCAGTTTCAACAAAAGCGATGCTATTTGGACATCACTGGAGCAATTTCAAGGGAAATTGGCTCCTGGCAACAGCTTTCCCCCCAGGGTCCTTAACAAAGTTAGGGACCTGCAACAAGCAGGCTTGCATCCTGGAGGGCACGGATGCTCCAGCTCTGCACATCGCTGAGCTAGACCAGGTCAGCTTATCACATGGGAAGTGATGATGGGAGAGCAGTCATTTGTCCCTATTTTTCAGAAATACATCTTCAGCTTACTCACACTGTGTAATTAATGAGATTATATTAGCATCATACACAACACAAAATACGCCCCACAAAACTTTAAAGTTTTTAAGAATTACTTTGCAGGTCATCACTCAAGGCTTCCCTGTAAGGCTTCCCTGGTGGCTCAGACAGTTAAAAAAAAAACCTGCCTGCAATGTGGGAGAGCTAGGTTCAGTCATAGGGTTGGGAAGATCTCTAGGAGAAGGGAATGGCTACCCACTCCAGTACTCTCGCCTGGAGAATTCCATGGACAGAGGAGCTGAGTGGGCTGCAGTGCATTGAGTCAGATACCGAGCAACAAACACACACAGCAACTGGAAGAGGGAAAATTCACACAAACTCAAACATTTGCCAATTTAATTTAAAAAGTCTTTCCAAACACTCTACTTGGAATTAGAAAATTCAATTAACCTCACAAAAAGAGCACCCTCAAGAGCCAGCGTAGACCAGAAGCAAATGACTTCATTTCAGTCAATTCTTAGGGCTGTGAGTAGACATGGGGAGATTGTCCAGACGCTTGCCAGACCCTGCAGCACCTCCCCCCTGCTTCTGGGAGGGCGCTGTGAGTGTTTGCTCACATGTCAATTTCTATCACAAGGATATACACCCCAGGGGTTCTTCTTTCCTTCATCTCTTTCATGCCCATCACTGATTCTGGCACATAGAGTGTCCAGAACACTGCTGAACAGATAAATAAAGGGAAAGCATTAGAAAACACTAGAGGAAACGACATAGAGGTTTTGCCAAGAATGTTTCTCTTGTTGCAAAGAAGCAGACTTGCAGCCGTGACCGTCTCCTGAGTGCACAGAGGAGTCTGGTGGGCATGACAGCTGAAAAGACTCGTGCCAGCTGAAGAGGTGCCCCGGGGGCTGGAGTACCCCAGGCGTGTCCCAGTCAAAGCACATAGTCAGGGATCACACTCAGGTTCCCAGTCATTTCTGTCTGTTCGCAAGGATTCTTCCTATAAAACTCCTGACTCCAGGGAGGCCACTGGGAGGAAAGGACACAAATGGTTAAGCATGTGGAGAGTTGGTGAAGTCGAACAAATGCATGCCAAAGGTTAACTGGAATTCAGAACCGTTTCTAAATGCCTAACGTGGCGTTCCCTCCATGAGACTGAAGTCCCAGCAAGGGGGACACGGTTGAGATGAAAGCACAGGAGACGTTTGACAGAGAGGCAGGGTCCCTTGATTTGCTACTTATCCTAACTAATCAGAACTTCATAATGTTTTTCTGTTCATCCAAACCTTCCTTCTCTAAATAGTGTAACCTGACTGTACACAGTAGAGTATGGCTATCTCAATGTGGAAAAGAGTATGGAGTTTCTTCAGAAAACTAAACACAAGATCCAGCAATCCCACTCCTAGGTATGTATCCAGTGTGGTGTGTGTGTGGTGTGTGTGGGGGGGTATAGTGTGTGTGTGCGGGGCATGTGTGGGGT